>CAUJRU010002212.1:27027-88990 GCA_963277665.1 Viscum album | reverse complement strand
CTCTAGCTGATATATTTTTGAACAATCTTATGATGAAAAAAAATAATAGTCTTCATTCTTCATGATTAAAAGATCCACCTTCTACAATTCCACAAATATTGTATCTTTTTCAATTATATTAAAAAAAATATACATAAGGTAAATTTTGACTCTACGACCCATGCAACATTTTCCCCTGAATATGGTGGTAATGTATTTATCTCTCAAATATTTTATTAAATATTACCATATAATATAGTGAATATTTTACTACTTATAATTTAATATATTTGTCACAAATTTTTAATCTATATATATATCACACCATTTCAAATTTAGATAATTCATCTATATTTAGGCTGAAAAAATTACCACTAACAACTCCAAAAGATGAGTTTAATAGTATTTCACATTATCGATCAATTGGAATGATTCATAAGGTTCCACCATATCATTCAACTTGAGGATGATTAAGGACCAACCCTTAAAAAATTTCATAATCCTAAATTATAGTCTTGAACATACCATCATTCAAATATATGATAATTTTAGATTATTAGTTTGACATAATAAGGATTTAACTATTACATAACAATTAAAATTACATTGTATATACTTTTACACACAATCATATTCTATCAAAAAATAATACTTTTAAAAATAAAACATGATTATTTTTTCTTGAAAAAAATAATAAAAACACTCATCTCATCATCCTACATTTTCTTAACCAAAAAAATAAAATGTGAGAAAAAATTTTAAAAATATATTATGAAAACAAAATTTTTGTAAAGGGCATAAAAATAAATATATCAATATTCATGTGATAAAATAAAACTAATATGACTCGTTTCATAAAAAATAATAACATGAATAAAAACATCATGTAGTTTCCTTGGGAATTTTTTTACCATATCATTATTATATTCACTCTTACACATATAATAACCATTTGGCCATTTTCTATCTCTATAGTACGTAATTAACTGGATATCTATAATGGGGATCATATGTCATATCTTGAGGTATAATGGGATCAAGACAACATATATTGATATATAATTGTTCTCAAAATAGCATATATTGATATATAATGGGGATCAACCATACTTTATTGACCTATAATGGGATTAATGAAAATTATAGTATGTTCATGTCAGATATCATGAACAAATCACTTGATAACTCATTTAAAAAATTGATAAAAACATAGTCATATTTTCAAAATACATTTTTTTTGTAAAACATATAACATTAAAAAAAATAAAAACTGGACATAATAATAAAATAATATTTTTTACAAATATAAATGAAAACATATATTAGAAAAATAATAGTGATAAATCTTCATTAAATCATTATAAACCAATCACGCCTTATAAAATCTATTTAAATATCATAAAAATGTTTTCTAAAAGTGCTTACAATGGATAGTACCTGTAATGTCCAAATTTACTTTTTCCATGTATCATTTTAATATTATATGGAAATTATTTCGAGACTAGGCTCTGAGACGGTGTGTAGTTCCGAGGCCCAGTGAGCCCAGAACAAATGTTTGAATTTAGTTTAATAATTAAATTATGCGTGCCTGTGGTTTTCCTGAAAAAGTGGATAACTCTCGAACGGGAGCTCAGATCAGAAATCTGAGGACACTATTGAATTATAAACATCTATTTTACCTAAGGCGAGGCCAAACATTGGTCGGCGCAGGTTAGTGGTGAAATCTGGTTTCTGGACGCAACAGTAATAAAATATTTAATAAAAATATTTTATTTTTGTATCAAGATCTTTTAAATATTTTATCTTGTATCCTCTTTAAAAACGAGGCTTTTGCTAGGGTCCAGGGTTACAACCCCATAACCCTGAAAACCCTTGGCGGCACTAGAGGATCTGGAGGAAACCCCCAATGCGGCAGCGACGACGTTCTTGATGGATTTCGACGGCGACGACGACGCGACGAGCAGATCTTCACCGAAAAATGTAGCAAACCCATGTAGGATGTTGTTGTGATTTCATTCTTCCACATTTTTCATTTCCATGACGAACGTGGAAAAATACACGAACAGATTAGCCCATGGATCGATTGTTTTTGTGGGATGGGCTTTTTCAGGGAATTTTGGGGATTTGATTCTGGTTATTTGTCTGGTTTAATACAACCTTCTAACGGTGACAAACCATAATCGACATGAACATCGATCGAGGTTCGTCCCTCTCGATTTGTTGTGTGTTCTTCCCCATATTCTCATGTTCTTTGTGAGCGTTCTTCGCATTCTTTGCGGGGCAATGAACAACGGATCTTTGTGCATCAGTTCTATGACGCAACGAACCCAATTTGATGGATCAACACCATATCGGTCATGCGGAGGTGCGACGATGGTTTCGGCGGACAAATGGAAGTGGATCAGAAGAAATTGTTCTTCAGACGATTTCCACTCGGATGCCCAGAATTAGATTTTGGAGTTGATTGAAGGCCCAAAATCCATGGATTCGGCTTCACGGAGGTGAGGCGACCCATTATCTGGAGTTTCACGGTGAACGAACTATAGAATCATGATCCAGAAGATCGGCCGAGGCGCGTGGAGGAAGCCGTGGTTCTTGAAATTTCCCGACTACACGCCGTTTAGTAAGGGCTACATGACGTGTGTTAGTCGGTAGGGTCACCCGGCATGTACTTCGGGAGTACACAGACACGGGCAGGGCACACGGCCATGGACACCCCATGTATACCCTCCCCGGCCAGACCCGACCATATACACTGGATACCACATGTACTAGTACACATGCATGTGACACAGACACGGGCAGAGACTGTGTACGGTCACATGGCCAGCGTACACAGAGCGAGCCCAGGCACTCAAACATGGCGTGCGATTTATTCTACAAGTCGTGTACATTTTTTTCTATCCGACAAGCTGAAGGACACGTGCCATTTACATGGGCAATACCCAGTGTCAATGATAACGACGTGTACATTAATGCACATCGTGTAGTTTGGTTTTGCATGGCTTGAACGAAGGACACGGGCCGTTTACATGGGCCTTTTACACGAGAAGTACCCAGGGTCAAGGAACACGGTGGGTAACCATACTACACAATGTGTAACTTTTTCTTAATGGCTTGAGCCCCTTTCCTTCTGTGATGTGGACTAGTTCATTAGTTTCATAAACTAGGTATTACCGTGAAGGTACGGGAATCAATTCCTTTATGTAGTAGTATAATCGCTTAAGAAATACTCCCAAAATTGAGTTTTTGTAATCCCCTCAGTGATACTTAGAGTCGGATCCTCTATTCATTCTTTGAACCCTAGGTAGAGTTCTTGGTATCGACGTGACCAACTTTACTCGGGTGATGATCCTCTACCTAGCGGAGTAGCTCAGACTGAGTTGTCAGAATCACCCCATGACATGGCTATTATCCTCATCTAAGAATCTTGTTCCCAATGAACTTTTGGTGTGTGTTCTCCCAGAACGAGTACATCGGGTCTCTCTCTTCAGACCTCGGAATGTTCTCCTGATGGTATGCTTAGTGGAATCTTTGAGCTGGATCCTAGTGGCGATATTGCGAAGGTCGTTTGTGTATGAGTATATCTGGATATTCTTATTATATGTTCCGTAGACATATACTGTGTAGATTTGTCTGTACCTTTAATTGTGGTATATTCTTTGTTTTTATTTCCATTGTGGTTTTTGGGGTGTCCTACTGGGTATTGTTACACTCACCTCTGCACGGGCTTTGCCAGCACGTGTCGTGTCTTGTGCAAACTAGTGAGCCTTTGACAAGATTCTAGGCAGACCAGGACCGGATGGTGCCCAGTGAGATCAGATAGGCTAAGGTGTGTTCCTTCGGTGACAGGTTGCAGTCCAAGTACCTTTCTCTACAGGTTCGACATTGTAGCCGACTTTCTTTTGTTGGGTTTGTACTTTTGGCCCTGGGTTTTACTTTCCTTTACTTTACTTCCCTTTTGTACTCCATCGGTTTGTTTTTAGTGTATGCATGCAGCTTTTCTTATTTGTAGTTTTTACTTTACATTTTTGTGGGCTTGGAGGTGTGTGTGCATGTGTATAGGTTATTGGAATTGCCTCCCATGTTGGTATCATGCCTACTCGGTGCTAGTCACTAGCCCCTGGCTTATTGGAGGCGGGCTTGGGGAGTTGTGGCTCGGGCCCCACTGGGACGGGTCGTGACCAAGTTGTATCAGAGGTGGTCAGTTATATCTTAGGACCAAGTGTCAGTGAGTTGGTTTGGTGTAGCAATGTTAAGTGTAACATCCCAGGTAAATAAAGAATAAATAATTTTCATATTTATTAATATTTACGAATTAAATATTAATTTTAATTAAAATGGGTTTCTACGTTCGATAGTATACTCGATACGCAACGATGAGTTTCTTTGAAAACTTACGTTGCACACAAGTAATAAAATAATATTATTTTAAATGTTAGTTAACGAGTAGCCGTTGTACTGGCGGGAATGGATATAAATAACTAAAATATGATTATATATGTTTTGAAATGTTTTTTACATTTACCCAATAAAAGATAAAGGCTTAAAATATGGAAAGAGTTCAATTTTAGGCATTTATACCCTAATTTTTACGAAAGGTCCACTTATCACCTTTTGACGGAGAACCGTCATTAAATATATTTTTGATCGAACTTATAAATTCTATTGGACCAAATATAACTCTTTTTTAGAATGGGGACATCAAAATTTACTTTGTGTATATTTTTGGTACCTTTCTGATAAAGTTCTTTTTTTTAATGAATAGTGTAAAATGTTCTATTTTAATTTAGAACCTCTTTTTAATCTAATTTATTTATATGATTAAATTATCTTTTGAATTGGTTTTAAAGTAAAATTAGAAAATATTTTTACCATTAAATCCAATAGTGGTCGTTGGAATTAATTTCACTTGGAAATCAGACTTAAACTAGTGTCAATCTTTTGATACTTATTGTTTCATAAAAACACGCTATTTGCTCTGATAGCGGGAATTAATTATTAAATTAATTAATGTGACTTATATGTTTTGAATTTTGTAAAATAGACTTCATTTTTGAATTCGTAATATCAAATATAGCTTAGGGTGAATTTTTGGTAATTTTCTGAAAAACTTCAATATTTGATGAATAGTGAAACCACTAAGTGGTACTTATAAAGACTGTTTTTCCGTTTAAATGAAATTTTGTCATCATTGTGTTTTGAATTTAAAAAATCCTACATACATGGTTGTCATTAAGAAGTAAAATGTGGTTCAATGAGATTATAATAATTTTTTGGTGAATAGTAACTTATTAATTTCTTAATCGCTATTAGTGGTAATTAGTGTAGTTTAAGGTAAAAATAATGCATTAATAAAATAAGATGAGCTTGAAACATGTCCTACCCTCATTGGTTGTGTTATGGCCGACCAATAAAAGCCATGGGTCAACTTGGGGACTCCATGGATCCAATTTGGTTGTGAAATTACATAAATTATTTTTTATTTAATGTAAAAGTAAAAATGACACAAACATAATATGTTTTACGAAAACAATTTTTACATGGGGTTATAAAGATCAGATTTTCGATTATAATTAGTAATTGGAAATATAAAAAGATTTAATACATCATAGTATTTTTTTTATAATTTTTAGACATTATATAAATTAAATTATTTATGACATAATAATGATGCAGTGATGACATCATTATTTGATGATTTAAATAAAATGGAATGATAATGTAAAATCTATGAACTAAACATGTACAAAACCAAATGGATGAGTGGATTTCTAACCCTTATCACCTTAGCCACGAATTATATCAATGTGGTACCTTTTAAAACCGAAACAAATTTTCAAATAAAGTAATATTTCTTTACTTTCCAAAAGTGCCACTCCTCTCCTCTTATAAAAGGCCCCCACCTCTACCTCATTTCACACACTCCTCAATCCTTTGGCTCGGCCAACCCCTGCCCATTTACTCTCTCCACATCCCCCTCCTAATCCTAGAGGATTCCCTTTGGGATGAATCCTTTCAATGGAAGCCTTTAGGCTCAAATCAAAAGGAGTTACACTTTTAAAGGCAATTCATGCTCTCATGTTCATTTGTTTTATTTTGTTTCTCCAAACCTCTAAACTCTTTTTATTTACTTATTTTGTAACAACACTAGTATCATTAATATACTAGTATGTTGTTATAAGACTTATTCATGCTACACTCTCAGACAACTACATCAAATGGTTAAAGAACATACGGTTTCCGTGGATGGCGAAATTCTGCCTCCCGAAACGATGATTGTTCAATACTCATTTAACACCTTCAAAGGTGGCCATTATGATGTCAATATTTTTATATATGATATATAATATGTTTATTTTTTCTTTAAGCTTCTGTATTTTTCATTTTGGTCATACCTTTATGGTTTCCATTATGGGTAAACACGATATCTTCATTTAAGGAAATGTGGACTACCACCCCCTCAAAGTGATGTGATTCGTTAATGCCATATGTGGGATGTGTAAAGGATGGATTTAATGTTATTATATATGATGTTATACTGGAATTATAATATACCTCTATATCATTATTATTTCATTCCATTAAAGTATGAGATAGAAATGAAAGTAGCGTTCATGCGTACGTACGGCTTACCGTCTCCAGGAACGGTGCATTTCATTTCATATCCCCAAATGTAATGTACTATAAAAAGTACATGTATATAATGGATATATATAATTAATGATATATCTAAAAGATGAATATAATTCTGGAATTAAAATATACATACCTCTCATTTAGTTTTAATTCCATTAATATGACAACGAAATGAAAGTAGCGTTCATGCGTACGTACGGCTTACTGTCTCCATGAATGGTGCATTTCATTTCTTACCTCTAAAGGATTATGTAATATTATAAATACATGTATATTCTGGATATATATGATACATATTATATCCAAATCTGAAATTTCATTCTGGATATAAAGAACCTTTGACCACACAAACAACATGTAATTGTAAGAAGTCCACTTTTGACTTAAGAACCAAATATTGACAAAACAAACATTATAAACTTAAATGGTTACATAATGTTTATAACATGGAAATAAGTGATATAAAAGGAATAATGAACTTTAAAACGGTTCTTAATCAAGTATAAGTTAACTCAAGTTTATTATTCAGGACGTTAAAGAACGATCGAGTCAAGTCGGACCCGAGGTAAGGGACTTCGTCTCAATCTCCTTTCATTGAGACATATTTCGTTTTATACACAACTTTCTTTTATACGGTGTATAAACCCCTTTTGACTTTTACTTTTATACAAAAGGAATCTTTTTCTACGAATCGTTTTACAAAATGACAAAAAGGAATTTTTCTTTTAACGTACGCGGCGACAACAACATTTTCTGCCGCCTCAAGTATTATTTGGTGTTTGGATTTCTCAACAATTCGTAATGTTTTTAGAATAAAATAAATACCATATACTCTTTTATGTATTTTGGTATTGAAAATGGTTTTGAAAAAGGATTCTATTATGTCATGATATTTATGATATATTGTGATTGAAATGTGGAAATGTTATCATTCCTTTATATTGGTTTTATGTTTTATGATTTTATATTGGGACTTGGACATTTTAACGGGTGGTTACGTTATAAACCATATGAAGGGTGGTGCCGTTAATACCAGAATGGGTGGTTACGTTATAACCTCCAATGCATTGGGTATGGAAGTCGGCCGTATGGCTATTCCATTAAGTATGTATGGAAATTGGCCGTATAGCATTTCCATTAAGTGATATGTGTGGAAGTCGACCGTATGGTTATTCCACATAAGTATGTTTATGTCCCATGTTACCTTTATATATGTTTTGTGTTATTTTTATGGATTTTATGGTAATCCTTTGGTTACAAAAAGGTAAGTAATGATACTTTATTCAGTGAAGAGTTTTTTCTACTTCATGAAGGTGAAGGTATTACTTTGATAGAGTATATATGGTTTATTTGATGTTTGAAAAACTAACAGTTTTCATTCTTTCTGTATCCCTTACTGAGCTTTTTATGCTCAACCCATGTTTTTTTGAAATGTTTTTCACAGGTCAAGGGAAAGGTACATGATATGATGATAGTGTCAAGAAAGTGTCAGGAATGAATACATGTTTATTTTAAATATGTTTTCATTGATGGGAATGAAGAATACTATCTTTATGTAACCACTTTGTTAATATGTGGAATGTAATGGATGTTTTATGATCAAATTCTCTAAAACTCTAAACCTGAAAAGATCCTCAACGTGTAATCTTGTGATAACTCAAGATTATGTAAGGTTTAAGGCTGGGGCCTTATAGTTGGTTTCATAGGTCGGTTTAGACAACTTTAGGAGTTAGAAAAGTGTTAAATTATAATATGATTGAAATGATATAGCATTTACGGATTACCATGTTTCTTCGCCTAAGATATTTCTCTGTTCAGAATGGTTTTCCGCAGAGGAAACAAAGAATCTATGTTGGGATTACATCAGGAGGAAGATAACCTTCCAAATAAGAAACCTGAGATAGTCGGAATTGGAAATGAACGGTTTGTTGCAGTGATGGCATAGTTGACTCAGGCTATAAATGGTGGTGGTATCAATGCACGAGATCAGCCAAATCAACCGCAGAGGAACATGTCAGTGGTGGAACATTTCATGAGGCAAAATCCCCCATCATTCAGAGGATCATCTAACCCTGTGCAAGTTTAAGGGTGGATTAAAGCACTGGAGAAGATTTTTGATGTCATGGGGTGTTCAGAACATCAAAAGGTTAGTCTTGCTATTTACCTTTTTGAAGGTGAAGCTGATCAGTCGTGGTCGATGGTGAAAATTATAAGGGATAGTGATGAGATTGGGGATCTTCACTGGGACGAATTAAAAGGTATGTTTCTTGAGAAATATTTTCCTATGGTGGTTTATCTTAGGATGGAAAACAATTCCTAGAATTGAGGCAGGAGGATGATTCAGTGGCTGCTTATGAAGAAAAGTTCACTCGATTGGAAAGGTATGATCCAAACTTCATACGAGATATTGATAGTAAAATATACCGTTTTTACTCAGGGTTAAAGCCAAAATATCGAAGGGCTTTAGATTCTCGTGAGTTCAAAAGTTATGAAAAACTTGATTGATGTGAGGAGAAGGTAGAAATGGAGTTTGCCGATGATCAGGTGTTCTATGACAAACAACAGAATAAGAGGTCGATTTGGCAGGAAAAGGGGAAGAATTCATCAAAGAAGCAAGGAGGTAAGAAAACCAAATATCCATACTGTGAGAAGTGTGGTAAAATGCATCCTAGAGAATTTTTATCCATGTCTGGTAAGTGCTTTCGATGTGTTAAGTCTGTTCATATTGCTCGTAACTATAAGGAAGATGATCAAGCAGGAAATGAAAAGCCAACGGTAAGATGTCTTAAGTGTAATGAAATGGGTCATTATGAAAACGAGTGTCCAACGAAGAATTAAACTGGGGGAATGCAGCCAGACTACAAGCAGAAAGGGGTGGTGAAACCCTTTGCAACCACTTCAGCAGATGTTGGGCCATCGAATGAAGTGGTATCAGCTCCAGGGAGCTCAGTATTTCTCGAAGATTGACTTGAGGTCGGGGTACCATCAGTTGAAAGTAAAAGAAGCAGACGTTCCGAAGACTGCATTCCGTACTAGATATGGCCATTATGAATTTGTAGTTATGCCTTTTGGGTTAAACAATGCACCTACTTTATTCATGGACCTTATGAATAAAATTTCCCATGAGTTCTTGGATAAGTTTGTGTTTGTGTTTTGATGTTTGGGAAGATGTTATGTGTGCCTTGTGATTCACAGTTGAAGAATGAGTTGTTATGTGAGGTTCATAGTTCCCCATTTTCAGTTCATCCTGGCAGTAGTAAGATGTAAAGAGATCTGCGGGAGTATTACTGGTGGGATGGAATGAAAAGAGACATTGCTGATTTTACTATGAAGTGTTTGACATGTCAACAGGTTAAAGCAGAGTGGTAGTTACCGAAAGGGATGCTTCAGCCTTTACCAGTTCCAGAGTGGAAATGGGAAAACATATCCATGGACTTTGTTGTGGGATTACCGAGGACATATCGAGGTAATAATGCAATCTTTTTATTGTTCATCGCTTGACAAAATATGCTCATTTCCTTTCTATACGAGATAATTTCTCTCTAGATCAACTTTCCCGTTTGTATCTTAAAGAGACAGTCAGGTTACATGGAGTTCCTCTCTCCATTGTATCTGATCGTGATCCCAGGTTCACATCTAACTTTTGGAAAGGCCTTCAGAAGTCGTTGGTTACAGAATTAAATTTTAGTACAGCTTGTCATCCTCAATTAGATGGGTAGTCAGATCGAAAAATTAAGACATTGGAGGATATTCTACGAGCTTTTTCTATGGATTATCAGTGAAGTTGGTACCAACATCTTTCTTTGGTTGAATTTTCATATAATAACAGTTTTCATTCCAGTATACAGATGGCACCATTTCAGGCATTATATGGGAAGCGGCGTCGAACTCCAGGTTTCTGGGATGAAGTTGGTGAAAGGAAGTTGATGGGACGAGAATTAGTAGACGAGTTGGCAGAAAATGTTCAGCTGATTCAGAAACACATGAGAACAGCTCAGAGCAGGCATAAGAGTTATGCGGATAACCAGAGGAAGGATCTATCTTTCGAGGTAGGTGATCATGTTTTTCTCAAGGTTTCTCCTTGGAAAAGTGTGATGAGATTTGGTAAGAAAGGAAAGTTGAGTCTAAGGTTTATTGGACCATATGAAATTCTGGAGAGAGTTGGATCAGTTGCATACCGGGTGGCTTTACCTTCGAGTTTATCTCAGGTACACAATGTTTTTCATGTTTCAATGTTGAGAAAGTATATGCGAGATCCATATCATGTTTTGAGTCCAGAGGTAGATCAGCTGGAAGAGAACCTATCTTATGAGGAACAACCGGTCTAGATTCTTGACCACATGGATCAAGTGTTACGGAATAAGGTGATTCACCAGGTAAAGGTTTTGTGGAAAAACCACATGATTGAAGAGGCAACATGGGAATCTGAAAATGTTATGAGGGATAAATACCTCCACTTATTTTGATAAGTGAATAAAATTGCGAGGAAGCAATTCCCAAAAAGGGGGGAAGGATGTAACATCCCAGGTAAATAAAGAATAAAGAATTTTCATATTTATTAATATTTACGAATTAAATATTAATTTTAATTAAAATGGGTTTCTACGTTTGATAGCGTACTCGGTATGCAACGATGAGTTTATTTGAAAACTTATGTTGCACACAAGTAATAAAATAATATTATTTTAAATGTTAGTTAACGAGTAGCCATTGTACTAGAGGGAATGGATATAAATAACTAAAATATGATTATATATGTTTTTTAAAAGTTTTTTACATTTACCCAATAAAAGATAAAGGCTTAAAATATGGAAATAGTTCAATTTTAGGCATTTATACCCTAATTTTCACGAAAGGTCCACTTATAACCTTTTGACGGAGAACCGTCATTAAATATAGTTTTGATCGATCTTATAAATTCTATTGGACCAAATATAACTCTTTTTTAGAATCGGGACATCAAAATTTACTTTGTGTAAATTTTTGGTACCTTTCTGATAAAGTTCTTTTTTTAATGAATAGTGTAAAATGTTGTATTTTAATTCAAAACCTCTTTTTAATCTAACTTATTTATATGATTAGATTATATTTTGAATTGGTTTTAAAGTGAAATTAGAAAATATTTTTACCATTAAATCCAATAGTGGTCATTGGAATTAATTTCACTTTGAAATCGGACGTAAACTAGTGTCAATCTTTTGATACTTATTGTTTCATAAAAACACACTATTTGCTCTGACAACAGGAATTAATTATTAAATTAATTAATATGACTTATATGTTTTGAATTTTGTAAAATAGACTTCATTTTTGAATTCGTAATATCAAATATAGCTTAGGGTGAATTTTTGGTAATTTTCTGAAAAACTTCAATTTTTGATGAATAGTGAAACCACTAAGTGGTACTTATAAAGACTGATTTTCCGTTTAAATAAAATTTTGCCATCATTGTGTTTTGAATTTCAAAAATCCGACATACATGGTTGTCATTATGAAGTAAAATGTGGTTCAATGAGATTATAATAATTTTTTGGTGAACAGTAACTTATTAAGTTCTTAATCAAGATTAGTGGTAATTAGTGTAGTTTAAGATAAAAATAATGTTTTAATAAAATAAGATGAGATTGACACATGTCCTACCCTCATTTTTTGTGTCATGGCCGACCAATACAAGCCATGGGTCATCTTGGGGACCCCATGGATCCACTTTGGTTGGGAAATGACATAAATTACTTTTTATTTAATGTAAAAGTAAAAATGACACAAACATAATATGTTTTACGAAATCAATTTTTACATGGGGTTATAAAGATCAGATTTTTGATTATAAATAGTCATTGGAAATCTAAAAATATTTCCTAAATAATAGTTGTTTTTTTATAATTTTTAGACATTATATAAATTAAATTATTTATGACATAATAATGATGCAGCGATGACATCATTATTTGACGATTTAAATAAAATAGAAAGATAATGTAAAATCTATGAACTACACATGTCCAAAACCAATTGGATGAGTGTATTTCTAACCCTTATCACCTTATCCACGAATTATATCAATGTGAGACCTTTTAAAACCGAAACACATTTTCAAAAAAAGTAATATTTCTTTACATTCCAAGAGTGCCCCACCTCTCCTCTTATAAAAGGCCCCCACCTCTACCACATTTCACACACTCCTCAATCCTTTGGCTCGGCCAACCCCTGCCCATTTACACTCTCCACATCCCTATCCTCATCCTAGATGATTCCCATTGGGCATAATCCTTTCAATGGAAGCATTTAGGCTCATATCAAAAGGAGTTACACTTTTAAAGGTAATTTATTCTCTCATGTTCATTTGTTTTATTTTGTTTCTCCAACCCTCTAAACTATTTTTATTTACTTATTTTGTAAAAACACCAGTATATTAAATATACTAGGATGTAGTTATAAGATTTATTCGAGCTACACTCTCACAAAACAACATCTAATGGTTAAAGAACAGACGGTTTCCGTGGATGGCGAAATTCTGCCTCCCGAAATGATGATTGTTCAATACTCATTTAACACCTTCAAAGGTGGCCATTATGATGTAACTATTTTTATATATGATATATTATATGTTTATTTTTTCTTTAATCTTCTGTATTTTTCATTTTGGTCATACCTTTATGGTTTCCATTATGGGTAAACACGATATCTTCATTTAAGTAAGTGCGGACTACCGCCCCCTCAAAGTGATGTGATTCGTTAATGCCATATGTGGGAGGTGTAAAGGATGGATTTAAAGTTATTATATATGATGTTATACTGGAATTATAATATAACTATATATCATTATTATTTATATCCATTAACTTATGAGATAGAAATGAAAGTAGCGTTCATGCGTAAGTACGGCTTACCGTCTCCATGAACGGTGCATTTCATTTCTTATCCCCAAATATAATGTACTATTAAAATTACATGAATAAAATGGATATATATAATTAATGATATATCTAAATGATGAATATAATTCTGGAATTAAAATATACATTCCTCTCATTTAGTTTAAATTCCATTAATATGACAACGAAATGAAAGTAGCGTTCATGCATACGTACAGCTTACCGTCTCCATGAACGGTGCATTTCATTTCTTACCTCTAAATGATTATGTAATATTATAAATACATGTATATGCTGGATATATATGATACACATTATATCCAAATCAGTAATTTCATTCTGGATATAAAGAACCTTTGACCACATGAACAATAATGTAATTGTAAGAAGTCCACTTTCGACTTAAGAACCAAATTTTGAAAAAGCAAACATTATTAACATAAATGGTTCGATAATGTTTATAACATAGCAATAAGTGATATAAAAGGAATAATGAACTTTAAAAAGGTTATTAATCAAGTATAAATTAACTCAAGTTTATTATTCAGGATGTTAAAGAATGATCGAGTCAAGTCGGACCCGAGGTAAGGGACTTCGTCTCAATCTCCATTCATTGAGGCATATTTCGTTTTATACACAACTTTCTTTTATACGGTGTATAAACCACTTTTTACTTTTACTTTTATACAAATGGAATATTTTTCTACGAAGCGTTTTAAAAAATGACAAAATGGAATGTTTCTTTTAACATACGC
Source organism: Viscum album (assembly GCA_963277665.1). Lineage (NCBI taxonomy): Eukaryota > Viridiplantae > Streptophyta > Magnoliopsida > Santalales > Viscaceae > Viscum > Viscum album. Next base: position 74,742 of record CAUJRU010002212.1, on the reverse strand, counting down.
GGTGACAACGACCTTTTTCGCCGCTGCGAGTATTATTTGGTCTTTGGCTTTCTCAACAAGACGTAATGTTTTTAGAATAAAATAAATACCATATACTCTTTTATGTATTTTGGTATTGAAAATGGTTTTGAAAAAGGATTCTATTATGTCAAGATATTTATGATATATTGTGATTGAAATGTGGAAATGTTATCATTCCTTTATATTGGTTTTATGTTTTATGATTTTACATTGGTACTTGGACATTTTAACGGGTGGTTACGTTATAAACCATATGACGGGTGGTACCGTGAATACCAGGACGGGTCGTTACGTTATAACCTCCAATGCATTAGGTATGGAAGTCGGACGTATGGCTATTCCATTAAGTATGTATGGAAATTGGTCGTATGGCTATTCCATTAAGTGATATGTGTGGAAGTCGACCGTATGTTTATTCCAATTAAGTATGTTTATGTCCCAAGTGACCTTTATATATGTTATGTGTTCTTTTTATGGATTTTATGGTAATCCTTTGGTTACAAAAAGGTATGTAATGATACTTTATTCAGTGAAGAGTTTTCACTACTTCATGAAGGTGGAGGTATTACATTGATAGAGTATATATTGTTTATTTGATGTTTGAAAAACTAACAGTTTTCATTCTTTCTGTATCCCTTACTGAGATTTTTATGCTCATCCCAAGTTTTTTTGAAAAGTTTTTCACAGTTCAAGGGAAAGGTACATGATATGATGATAGTGTCAAAGAAGTGTCAAGAAATAATCCAAGTTTATTTTAAATATGTTTCCATTTACGGGAAAGTAGAAAACTATCTTTATGTAACCACTTTGTTTATATGTGGAATGTACTTCATGTTTTATGATCTAATTCTCTAAAATTCTAAACCTGCAAAGATCCTCAACATGTAATATTTTGATAACTCAAGATTATGTAAGGTTTCAGGTCGGGGCCTTATATTAAGTGTTTGGAGTTCGGCTCTCTGGCCAGGGACCCCAGTGTTGGTGTGGCGGCCGATGTATCCATACACCAGGACTCTGATAACTTTTTATTCTCATCTCAGAACATGAAAACACTAGTTTCATTGAAAACAATAATGGTACATGCATCATATAAGAATGGGTTGTGGTTTCCATTTATTTATTGAGTCAGATCTCCAGATATACTCACTAACTATGATACATCTTGTTTCTTAAATAGGATGGCTCCGCGACGCGCACCTGATAGGATCCAGCACCTCAATCATGAGGATGACCCCATCAGTGATGAAGCTTCGATACAGGGACTAGATCCACCAATTCTACCACCAGGTGGCGTGCCATTTATCCTGACACCTATAGAGTAGTGTTTAGCTCCTGCTGTACCAGTAGAGGAGGAGCGCAGGCTGAGCGCACTCCACGAGTTTCAGAGACATGGACCCCCCAGGGTTCGAGGTGAGGCTGACCCTCAGGCAGTAGAGGAATGGCTTGAGGCGGTGGCTAGAGTCTTCCATTTGGTCAGGACACCAGTAGACTAGAAGGTTCTCCTGGCAGCGAGCCTTCTACAAGGATCGGTAGGGCGATGGTGGAGTTTGGTCATCCATACTCACGACGTGGCAACTATTGCATGGTCAGAGTTTTAGTGTCTCTTGAGAGAGTAGTTTTCACTAGTTACCCTAAGAGAAGTATGTATAAAGGTGCTTCTTCAACTCCAATAGGCAACCATAACAGTGGCAGACTATTCATCGAGTTTACCGACCTCTCGCGGTACTCGATGGATATGGTCATAGATCAGTACTTCATAGCTCGGACTTTTGAGAGAGGCTTGCACTGAGATATCCGAGCTAGCATCATCTATATGAGCATTCCTACTTATGATAGAGTGCTCGAGTGGGATTTGGTGGTCGAGAGCTTCCTGGCAGTGCAGGGATAGCCGGCAGTTGTTAGTGGTGGGCGAGCTGGAGTAGAGACCTCAGCGGAAGGGAGCTGACGTCAGGGACCCAGGCATGGGAGATATTTCCAGAGGAGGTCCCAGGACAAGGGATTGGACGTACAGGGTTCACAGAGCACATCTAGCCAGCCTCTAGAGAGGTGATGATACTCCTGTGATAGTAGGGTACATATTACTCGTGATTGTCCAACCCACCGTACTACTGACACGAGAGTAGTGGATGGACCACCGATGCATAGGTTATATGTGGAACAGGCAGATCTACGAGGTGGCATATTTGGTAGGGGAGCTGGGAGAGTAGCTGTAGGTGGTCGGTGTTTCGACCCATTACCACAACCACCTCTAGGAGATCCACCTCAGGCTCAGGTAGTTGGTTGACATAGGCAAGGACAGCTGCAGGCGGTAGAGGATTATGACCCAGGTACTCCCGGAATGAATATGGGAACTATCTGTGTCTTTTATACATTGCATGCTATATTGATAGACACAGGTGATAGTCATTCCTTTCTGGTTGCTTATCTGGTTCGAGACCTTCATATTCCAGTTGAGTTGTTGACTCTACTGTTACACTTAGAAACATGGACCGAAGATAATTTAGAGATCACACACCTTTGCAGGAAGTGTGACCTGACCCGTGGAGGCAAGAGTTTTAGTTGGAACCTCATGGTGGTAGCATCAAGGCCTTGTGATGCCATTCTTGGCATGGAATGTTTATCCACAGTTTATGCTCAGATTGATTTTTTTAGGCGAAGGGTGCGGTGTGTCCACAATGATGGGATGAGGTTCTCTTTTGTCGGTGAAAGAGATACATTGGCAGCACATGATGGACTAGATCATAATAGGGAACAACCAATTTCACATTAGTTGTCTAGCCTAGCCCTTGGCACGACATCTGTTACGAGTTTCTGGTTTCCAACAGTGGTCGCAGAGTATGAGGAAATCTTTCTGGAGGATGTCCCCGGGCTACCTCCCTGTCAGGGAGATAGATTTCTGCATTGAGTTGCAACCCAGGACGAACCCCGATATAAGCATGAGCTTATCGAATAGCTCATGCTGAGATTCGTGAGCTGAGGATGCAGCTGGAAAACTGGCAGAAGAAGGGATTTGTGAGACCCAGCGTTTCACCATGGGTGGCCCTAGTGCTGTTGGCCAAGAAGGTAGACAGGAGCTTAAGGCTGTGTGTGAATTACAGGCTCTTAAATTAGGTGACCGTGATGAATTGGTATCCGGTGCCGAGGATCGATGACCTCTTTGACTAGTTGAAAGGGGAATGATGGTTCTTGAAGGTTGATCTATGATCCATCTATCACCAGTTGCGAGTATGGGAGGAGGATATACCGAAGACGACTTTCAGATGTCACTACAGTCACTATTAGTACTTGGTGATGTCATTCTATGTGACGAATGCCCCGGTAGTGTTCATTGGGATCATGAACCAGATCATTCAGCCTTATCTAGACAGGTTTGTGGTGGTCTTCATCGATAATATCCTTGTGTACTATGTGTCCGAGAAGAACCATGCGAGACACTGATGGATGGTTCTGAAGACACTCTGAGAGCACCAGTTGTATGGGAAATTCTTAAAGTGTCAGTTCTGGTTATAGGAGGCCCACATTATGGGGCACGTTATCTCAACGGATGGTGTAGTAGTGGACCCACAAATGTATAGGATGTACTAGCATGGGAGCCACCCCGGAGTATGACGAAGGTGCGTAGATTCCTTGGGTTGGCGGGCTACTATCGGAGATTCATCCATGATTTCTCTAGTATTGCAGCACCCATGACAACTTTGACTCGAAAGGGATAGCCTTTCGTGTAGACTGAGAAATTCCAGTAGGCTTTCCAGCAGTTGAGACAGAGTCTGTCGACTGCCCCGATCTTTAGATTACCAGAGGAGAGTGTGAGTATGTAGTGTTCTGCGATGCATCAAGAACCGGGAATGGTTGTGTCCTGATGTAGAGGCAAGAGGTGATTGCCTATAGATCACCTTAGTTGAGGCCACATGTGTAGAACAACGCGACCCATGATCTTCTGTTGGAAGCAGTAGACTTCGCATTGAAGATGTGGTGTCACAACCAGATGGGCGAACGGTTTACCTTTTACTCTGATCACAAGAGTCTTAGATGTATCTTTTCTCAAGAAGATCTGAATTTGTTATAGAGGATATGGCTTGAGTTCCTCTAGGATTACGACTTTGAGATTGTTTATACTCCTAGGAAGGGGAACATTGTGGCAGATGCTCTCAATAGGAAATCCAGTTCACAGTGGCTGGATGTGGCAACAAGGAAGTTGGCCTATTTGCAATTGTCCTTCGTGGATAGAGATGAGGGAGCTTACCTTCCGTTGATGGTTGTTACCAATCCACTCTTACAATGAGTATGGGAATCACAACGTGTGGATGCTAGTTGTGAGACTCGACGTGCTCAGATTTCCATAGGTGATGCTGCTGATTGATTTTCAGAATGAGGGGAGCACGTTGTCCATTTCAGAGGGTGCGCATTAGTTTCAATGATGTTTCGGGAGGAGGTTCTAAGGTAGTTCCATACATCCCCTTTGGTGGTGCATCCAGGCATGACAAATATGTACCAGAACCTATGACGTCAGTTCTGGTGGCCAAGGATGAAGAAGAGTGTGGCAGAATTTTTTTCTCGATGCCTTAATTGTCAGCAAGTAAAGGCTGAGCACCTTGTGCAAGCAGGTTTAACTCAGCCCTTTGAGGTGCCATAGTGGATGTGGGATGGTATATCCATGGAATTCGTGATGGGTTAACCGTGCACGTCCAAGGGACAGGATGTCATTTGGGTGATCATTGATCGACTCACCAAGTTGGCCCACTTAATAGCCATACAGGAGGAGAGTTTAGTAGAGACCATGGGACGCCTCTACGTGCAGGAGATAGTTCGACATCATGGATTACAATCCACGATCGTCTTAGATCGTGATGCTCGTTTCACATCCTAGTTGTGGAAGGGATTGCATGATGTTTTTGAGACTCAGTTAAGCTGGATCATAGCATTTTATCCCCAGATTGATTGTCAAACAGAGCGAACCATCCTAGTCCTAGAGGATATACTACAATCTTGCATACATGACTTCGGTCATAGCTGGGAGGATCACCTACCACTAGTGGAATTTTATTATAAAAACGGTTATTATTAAACTATTGGTATGACACCATTTGAGGCTCTATACGGGCGACCATGCATGTCTCCACTTTGCTGGACTGACCTGGGAGAGTCAGCACTAATGGGCCCAGAGATGGTGAGTGCTACTATAGAGAAGGTACAGGTTATCATGGAGCAGATGAAGACTACACAGAGTCAGTAGAAGTCTTATGCTGACCAGAGGCGGAGGCCATTGGAGTTCAAGGAGGGAAACCTTGTGTTCCTTCGGGTCTCACCTCGACGAGGACTACATAGATTTGGGCAAGGTGACAAGCTATCTCCAAGGATCATTGGCCATTTTTAGATTTTGAGTAGAGTTGGCGAGGTGACGTATCTCTTGACTCTACCTACTCAGATGGGTCGGGTAAACAATGTCTTCCCTGTGTCGGAGCTACGGAGGTACGTGCATGATCCATCGCAAGTCATCGACTGGGGTGAGCTGGACATCAACAATGGCGCGACCTTTACTGAGTACCCAGTGGAGATCGTGGATCCAGAGGAGAAGTTCAATCGTGGATTAGCAATTCCATTAGTGCGTGCTCGATGGCCGCACATGAATCTCAAGGAGAGCACGTGGGAGCGGGAGGCTCAGATTCGCGTGCAACACCCACACCATTTTGAGTAGCCCTTGTTTTGGCTTTTCAAAGAAGTAAAACCCGATGGTGGGTGTGATGCAATGTCACAGATTTTTTTTCCATGTATCATTATAATATTAAATGGGAATTATTTTGAGACCCGGCTCTGAGAAGACATGTAGTTTCAAGGCCTAGTGATCCTGGAACAAATGTTTGAATTTAATTTAATAATTAAATTACACACGTGTGCGGTTTTCCTGAAAAAGTAGATAACTTATGAACGGGTTCTCAGATATGAAATCTAAGGACATCGTTACGTTCAGAAGAGCGATTTTACCTAAGGTGAGGCCTAACATCAGGTGGAACTTGTCGGTGGTGAAATCTAGTTTTTGGACACAATAGTAATAAAATATTTAACAAAAATATTTTTTTTCGGAAGAAAGAACTTTTAAATCTTATAAATTTTATCCTCTTTAAAAAAGAGTCTTGCACAAGGGTCCAGTGGTGCAACCCCATAACCCTGAAATCCCACGGTGGCTCTGGATTTTCTAGAGGAAACCCCCAACGTGGCGGCAACGACGTTCTTGATGGATTTTGACAGAGATGACGAAGCGGCGATCATATCTTTTCTGACAAACACAGCAAATCCAGGTAGGATGTCATTGTGATTTCATTCTTCCCCGTTTTTGATTTCCATGACGTATGCGGACTAATCCATGAATAGATTAGCCTGCGTATCGATCATTCTTGCGGGATGGGCTTTTGCAGGGATTTTTGGGGATTTGATTCTGGTTATTTGTTTGGATTCATTCATCCTTCTAACAGTGAAGAACCAAGATTGACACGAAAATAAATCGAGGTCCGTCCCTCTCGATTTGTTGTGTGTTCTTCCGCAAATTCTCACGTTCTTCATGAGCGTTCGTCGCGTTCATTGTGGGACGATGAAAAACGGATCGTTACACATCCATTCTGCGATGCAACAATCCCAATTTGAAGGATCAACACTGAAGAGGTCTTTCGGAGGTGCGGTGACGGTTTCGGCAGCCGGATCGAAGTGGTTCGGAAGAAATCGTTCTTCAGAAGATTTTCTCTCAGATGGACGGAATCAGATTTTGGAGCTGATTGAAGGCCTGAATCTCACGGATTCAGCCTCACAGAGACTAGGTTACCCAATATCTGAAGTTTCACGGCAAACAGACGACAGAATCGAGATCCAGAAGATCGGCCGACGCGCGCGGAGGATGATGCAGTTCTGTAAATTTTCCCGACTACATGCAATGTAGTATGGGATACAGAGCGTGTGTTCGTCAGTAGGGTTACTCGGCGTGTAATCTAGGACTACACAGACATGGGCAGGGCACAAGGCCACAGACGCGTCGTGTATACCCTCCTCGCCTAGACCCAGGTAGATACATAGGATACCCCATGTACTGGTACACGGACAGGCGACACAGACACTGGCAGAGACCGTGTACGGGCACATGGACAACGTACACAGCATGAGCCCAGGTTCTCTAACACGGCGTGCGATTTATTCTACACGCCGTGTAGTTGTTTTCTATCCGACAAGCCAAAGGACATGGGAAGTTTACATGGGTAGTACCCGGTGTAAAGGAGCATGGCGTGTACTTTACTACACGCCCTGTAGTTTGGTTTTCCAATACTTGAACGATGGAAACGGGCCGTTTACACAGGCAGTACCAGGGGTCAATGACCATGGAGTGTAACCATACTACACGCCATGTAACTTTTTCTTCATGGCTTGATCCCCTTGCCTTCTATGACATGGACTAGTTCTTAGGGTCTGTAACCTTGGTAATCCCCTAAAGTTTCTGGTATCAATTTTTTTTATACAGGAGTATGATCCCTTTAGCAAAACTCCCTGAATAGAGTTGTTGGAATCCCCTCTGTGAGACTTAGATCCGGATCATCTATTCATTCTTGGAACCCTAAGTACAATTCTTGGTATTGACATGACCAACTTTACTCGGGTGCCGATCCTCTTCTTAGCGGATTATCTCAGTCTGAGTTGTCGGAATCACCCCATGACAAAGCTGTGATCCTCATTTGAGCAACTTGATCCCAAGGAACATGTGGAGTGTGTTCTCCCGGAACGAGTACTTCGGGTCTCTCTCTCCAGACCTAGGAGTGTGTTCTCTCGATGGTATGCTTAGTTGTATCTTCAAGTTAGATCCTTGTGGTAGTATCGCGAAGGTCATTTGTGTATGAGTATATCTGGTTATTCTTGTTATATGTTTTGTAGAGATATACTATATAGACCTGATTGTACCTTTCTTCTTGGTATATTATTTGTTTGTATTTACTTTTTGGTTTTCGATGTGTCTTACTGGGTATTGTTATACTTACCACTGCACAGGCTTTTCCCACACCTATCGTGTCTTGTGCAGACGAGCGAGCCTTTGAAAGGATTATAGGTGGACCAGGACCGGATGGTGCCCAGTGAGATCAGACAGGCCGAGGTGTGTTCCTTCGGCGACAGGTTGCAGTCCCAGTACCATTCTCTATAGGTTTGACCTTATTTCAGACTTTCTTTTCGTGGGATTGTACTTTTGGCCTAACTTTTTACTTAGTTCCACTTTACTTCCTTGTCGTACTCTGTTGGTTGGGTTTTAGTGTATGCATGCATCTTTTCCTTTTTGTAGATTTTACTTTTCACATTTTTGGGATTTGAGGTGTGTGTGTGTGTGTACAGGTTATAGGCAATGCCTCCCATGTTAGTACGATGCCTACTCGGTGCTAGTCACCCGCCCCTGGCCGATTGGAAGCGGGCTTGGGGAGTTGCGACTCGGGCCCCACTGGGGCGGGTCGTGACAGTCTTGTACCTTGGGTTAGATATCCTTAAATTGTGTATGAAAATTAAGTTTAATGGTTTAAATTGTTTTATTAATATATTAATGAACTAAAATAATATTTATAATACCTTCCATTATCTTATTATAACATTTTCCACCAATTTCATTATCATATTTTGTTATTTTCATTGTTTTGGGTGCAATATTTTCTGGATATCCATGGTCTGTTAATTTATGACTTTCCTTGTTGAAATGAAATAAAAAACATGATGTGATAAAATATATATATGTAGGTCATTTAAATCAATTACACGTGAATGTGACTTTCCATGATATTTTTAAAATGGAAAAAACCATCCTCCATGAAGGCATTGAATTAACACACCACACACAATGATTTCATTATTTAAAAAATAAAGGTGAGGAAGCGAGACATTATGATGAATATACCATTAACCCAAAAAAAATAAAATATATATATTTTACTAGAAATTTCATTAAACGCTGTCCCAGAGGTAGGGATAAGGTATAATTCAAAAATATAATAAAATTGAATAAAAAGGAACCATTATTTTAGAAATAATCTTCCTTGAGAAATATATTATGGCCTTTGGAAGTGGTATTTTTGTGAGTCCTTGTGATCAAGAGTGGGGAAAAGGATGAGGAGTAGGGAACTTCATGACATTTTTCAGAGAATAATGGCTTGAGGTGATGATGTTTTTTATGGAGGTAGCCTCCTTTTATAATTGAGATTAGTGGTAACATAAGAATTACTAAAATTAATGAAATATAATGCTTTTTTATATAGTTATGAATTAAAAAAAGAACTAAAATTAAATGGAATTACATTTTTGAAGGATAATTATTATTTTATGACTTTTTCAATGATTTTCTGATTTTTAAAAAATATAATAAAATATGTTTTTCATGCAAACCAATTTTTTAGAATTAAGAACTATTCGAAATCATGATAATTAACACATCATCAAATGTTTAAAATTTTATGTATATTTATTATTATATCTTATTCATATTATTTTTCTCTATAAAAATCATTAATTTACTTACATATATATATATAATTATATTTTTCTATATTTTAGAAATCCTTAATTTGATTTATCCACTAATTAAATATTTACTACATCATAATAGGTCATGTCATTAATGTATGCATTTATTTCCTCAACATTAAAAATAAATTTTTGCCATAATTATTTTTCCATTATATTTACAAGGAACTTTTTTTTCTAAAAACTCATCATTATAAACACAAAATATAATATTAATATTACTTAATGTTATATTGTGAACATGTTGCCATTCGTTTTATTAAAATAATATAAATAGAAAAATTTGATCAATGTGGGTCAAGAATGTCCCCATTTGAAATCAAACATGAAAATTATCATTATTTTATAATATAAAAATATTTATCCAAAATTTGTGTAAGATAAAAATTATTATAATTTTAATTGAAATATTTTAATTATTTTTCTTATGCTTACACAAGCACTGCAACATCATTGCACATGCATTAATTTTAAATATTTCATATATAAATATTAAAAATAAATAACTATAAAAAATAAGTTAAATAGGTTGAGAATAAAATTATATTCATTAGTTTTTTATAATTATTCTAATACATGTCAAAATTACATCTCAAATTTTTTAGGTTTTTTTTCTTACACAACAGAAACTTTGCCCAGGTATTTGCAAAAGATTAATGTTATAGACAAATAAAATTAGATATTAATAATAAAATAATATATTATTAATAAAAAATTAATGAAAATAAATTTTTTTCATTATAATATCATTTTTGAAGAACCATAATTAATACTCCTAATGTTTTGAATTTATTAGGTCGCCACTCTCAATAATTTTTATACATATCATGAATAGAATTTTATATTCTTGCTGAAAATTATTTCTATACAATATATCTCTTATAGATTCATTAATTATTCATTTAATAAATATATTATATTTATTATTTTAATTAATATTATATATTTCAAAAAATACCATATTTTATAAAAATTCAATTTTTTAAAATTCAATATAAATGTAACTTTTTTATAAAATTCGCAAAAATTCATTCTAAGTTAATTTCAATATTTTGAATTCAAAAAAATATCATAATTTAATTTTATAATTGAATCGTTAATATTTATAAATAAATCGCTACATAATAAATTATTTGTTTTAATAATTACTTTTTAAAACAAATGTACTAATTAAGATGAAAAAATATTATTATATAAATACACGGGTTGTTATAATCTCCCCCATTTTTGAAATCACATCATCAAAATGTCATTCATAATTAAACAAGTGTATCTACATTTACCTCATAGAACTTTTATATTCCAATGTTGCTTCCTCTACCAGGTGGTTTCACCATAAAACCATAACTTGGATAATTACATTATCCACAAAACATGCATTATGTCATAAGAAATAATATTAGGGTTGTATTTATAAGAATGTTAATCTAATATAATAAATTATTCATGGTAGAGAACATGATTTGTATATCGGACATAAATTCATAACGTCAAAACATAAAAAATATTATTTACCTAAGATAAACATCAATGTAAATATAATCCATAAGAAACTAGGTAAACATTATCCAACATTCTAAAAGGTCGATTAAATTTTAGTCAAAACATTAATTTCTTAACAAAATGAATATCAATTTTCCATATAGATATTTAAAGGAAAACAGGATCACCTACCTAAATAAAAGTTCATTCTCCCTATTATCTGTAAACAATTTCATTTTGCTAGGAGTTTCTATCATTAATGTTAAATCAACTAAAATCTTATGATAATACATATACTAATAATAATCCCATAAACATCCATTCTATGAATTCAACCCTAAATTATTGAGTTCAGAACAACATTCAATATAAAGACTCAAATTTAGAAATTTGTATTATAGTTTTAAAATGTTATTATTGGAATACTATTCTAATGAAATAGGTTTGAAACAACCTCACTGGTTATTTATTTGACAATCTCATATCATTCCCACCAATTTTTGAATTATTTCATCTAACAACCCATTTAATTTAGGATGAAAATATATATTTAAATTTATTTCTTCTTTAAATGACCTCTGAAGGACTCTAGAAAAGTTAGACGTGATCCATGGTTCATGATATTATATAATGGAGAGATGAACTCTCTACAAACTGAAAACATATTTGAGGTATATTCACAGAATCTGATATAGATAAAGTTTGACTCAAATAAGGAGGAAATAGATATATTTTTCCAAATTATATACCATAATCCCTATTTCATTGATACATCGATATTTTTTAGAAGTCCGACGATGAATTTGAAGGATATAATTTCTCATTTCTACCCTAAAATAAGAAAAACCTGAAGAATACCTATTTTTAACTACTACTCTGATTTTACATATTGTAATGTCAAAAATATCCTAGTAAAGTATTCAATATCACATTTTATTCCATATGCACACTAATAAGCTCGACATTCCATGTAAATCATATTTCTGCACTGATGAATTAATTATTGTGAAATGTGAGCTTCTCTTAACAAATATTTCTTCAAGTGTGAATTACATGGAACACATAATCTTTTATAGAACCTCAAAACACAATATTTTTCAATATTGAATTCAAGAATCATTCCTTACATAAGTATTTGTATTTTATCACATAACTCACAGTCTTCGTTATGTGGTTTCATAATTTCGTCCAATAGAGATGATATCAATTAATATTGAAAAAGAATAAAGGTATTTCCTGAACCAATAACTTTCATAAAATTTTATCAAATCATACACCATGGGGTCATGTTCCAATATATCATGTTTAATGTTTCATTATTTTTTCCAACTGAAAAAATCATCCACTAGGAATTCTTTTCGAAAATGGTAATCGTCTGTGCAATCATAATATATCATTAGATATAACCACCTTATTTATCTCATGTTCAATTAATTCAGAGTAAATATATACTAAAAACATTTATGGTTAATATAAATTTCACATTTTTATCCATATAAATGATATCTCCAATTTTTGATGGAAAAACAGCAACTAATTCCAAATCATGTGTACGATAATTTATCTCATGAATTTTAAACTGACATTAAGAATAAGAAATGAACTTATTATTCTTTACTAGAATATAACCAAGTCCATTAAAAGAAGCATCATTGTAGATGACAAATTCACTACTATTATAATATCGCATTATTTGTGTATCTTTTACCAATAATTTTATCAATTCCTGAAAGAAATCATAACATTATTTAATCCAAATAAATTTAACTCTATTTAAAGTTAACATAGTTAGTGGGATAGATAATCATGAAATGTAAAAAACAAACCTCTTGTAATATCCTAAAAGACAAAAAAACAACATATAATGGTTATATTTATGTGTGTTGGCCATTTTTCAATAAATTTTGTATTTTCCGGATATAGAGTTATTGCATTATTATAACTATTTTGACCAAGTAAAGAAATACTTTGGAAAAAAATTCAAAATTACTTAATTTTCCATAAATTTTCAATTCTTTTATGGTTTTCAAAAAATAACATAGTTTTATTTCATGATCCACTTCTATTTTAAAATATACATGAGTTTAATCAATATGAAAAACCACAAACATACCCAAGTACCCATGAAATATTAAATTCATAAGATCCATGAATACAACAGGTTCATTAGTAACAAAAATGACATAAAAAAAACTCATAATGCCTGTATCTAGAATGGAATGCAATAATTAGAATATATGATTCCTTTACATTCCATTGATGGTATTCCTACCTGTGATATATCTTAAAAACATTGTTCTCCATAGTGATTCTCAATAAAAATAATCGAAATGATATGATGGATACTTGTTCATAGCAAAAATTTTATACATAGATCTATAATTATTTCAATTCCTTATGAAACTATCTTTAATTTTAAAAATATATAGGTGATATCCATGGTGAAGTAATGGGTCAAATGAATATTTTATCTAAAAATTCAGGATGATTATTTTTAAAAACTACATATTCAAATTTGATCAATTTTATAATGGGGTTTATAAATAAAATTTTCAATAAGAACTAAGTCGATAGTAAAATAAATCTCTCAATCCGAAAGAACAACATGAAAATAATTAGAAAATAAATGAAGATACTCATTTATCCCCAGTACAACATAAGTTTGAATAGTTCCCTTATTTTCAAGAATGTGTAAAATTTAAATTCTTTTAAATATTATAATTTTTTTAACATCGTAATATTTTTCCATTTGTATGGGATAATTCATGTATAAAAATTTATTCTCTTTAATGCAATCTTCATTCAGCTTATAATCAATCGTAGTATGATAAAAAGAACTCAAATATATATATATAAAAACAATAAAATCTACTATAAGTAATTGAAATTTTTTCTCTTGAAAATGATTTCCATAGATAAAGATATATAGAATTTTATAATTACAATATTCCTCATTTTTTCTCTAGATGTTTTTACCATGAGTTTTGCCTTCATATAATGAGGTGGAATTTACAAATTAGATGCAACTTTAATGGAAATAAAAGAATGTGTTGACACAAAATCAATCATCACAATTTAAAAATTTGTAAAAAAAAATAATGTACATGATACCACTTAATTTCACAGATCAACATTTACTAAAGTGGTTTCATAAGTTTGTTTCACACCCATATTATTCCATTATTGCTGATTTGCATCATGTGTTCTAGATTCAGAAACACATTTTCAAAATGACACAATTAATTAGAGTTAAAGCTTCTCACCAAAAATTCTCATTACTCTTTGGATAATTTCCATCACAATCATGAGACAAGTTCCAGAACATTAAACATCAATAGTATTTAAATGAATATACCAAACATTCTTTAGGATTTAATTAACCACACTTTTCACAAGATGTGAAATTGATTTTGTTTCCTCTATATTTCATTGATGAATTATTCCACCATGAATAAAAAACAGACCACTTATTATTCATGTCATCATGAGAAATATATGTTTTATTAAACTCCTTATAAATTGTTTTCAACCTAATGAAGATGTTTCTCAAAATTTTAAACTCTCAGGATGATAATGCTCTGTGTAAAACCTATTAGAAAATTGAGAAAAATATATTAATTTTATTGTCAACATCCAGACAAAAATAAATTATGTAACTGTCATATCATTTAATATAAGGTTTATATGATGCCACATAATTATCATCTATATTAATTTTTTCAATGAATTATTTCTTCTTTCTATGTTGCATATATTTAGGAAAATATTTTTCAATGAACATACTCTTAAAATAATGGCATTGTTGACAGGATAGAACAAATATTTATCTTGTATTCTTAAGTATATAACACCATTGATTGGAATCACCTTCAAAATAAGAAATGTATAGTATTAGTTATTTGAATTAAAAATATCTAAATACATCAAATATATTTTCTACATAATTTATCCATTTTTCTTATACCATTGTATATGTGGTAATTATAAATAATGGATGATATTTACTCATAAATTGAACCATAAAAGACATGTTACATAATGGAAGATCATTTTTGTCCCTAGAATGGATACCATCACCATTTATTACCTCATTAAATTTATATATTAATGTCAGAAACTACGCAGTTGCAAATCACTCAATTCTAGGCTGCATATTTGGAAGGGTATCATTCTGTTAGTTACATTATTATTTATCCACCATGTTTCTTCTATAATAAAATCATTCTAAATAAAAAATCATAGAAGAAAAAACATAGTAATATTTTTTTTATTTATCATTTCATTACCACAATAAAGAAAGAAACATTTATGGTAATCAATTAATAAGATCCTAAACCCTAATGTTATCTAAATTTTCCCCTGATACCAACATTAAAGACCATACCATAAAACATTTCATAATCATGAAATTTAGTCAAGAAAAATTTTATTTCACATTGAGGATATTTTCATGTTTAGGGTTTTAGATAAATATTATGTATGTATTAATTAACAACTCAAAATAAAAATTAGTCATGTGTACGCACAATAAGTTATTTTCACACAATAAAACTCTTAAAATTAAAACATGTTTTATTTTTCTTGGATTAACATTTTCATAACATTCATCTTGACATAAAAAATTCTCTTACCCCTGCTTATGAATTTCGTATAAAATTTAAATTCATGAGATGATAAAAACATCTTTTCATGGTGCATAAAAATAAAGTAATATTTAGTCATGTGATAACATAAAACTGATAGAATTCACTTCATAAAAATATGTTGACATGAATAGAAACATCATGTTGTTTACATTGGACTTATGTACCATATAACACTGACATTAACCCTTATAGAAAAAATAACTATTATGTCAACGTCCACCTCTAGAGTACCCAATACATTGATGAGATATAGTGGGGTTTAACTATCATATATTTAGCTATAATGGGATCACACAGACATATATTTAGATATAATTGTTCTCATCCGATCATATCATGAGCTATAATGGGAATCACACAATATATGTTGATTTATAATGGGGTAAACAAATATAAACTTTGAAAAAGGAAAATATCATAAATAAATCACTTGATAACTCATTCATACCATTGATTAAAACACATACAAAATTACAAAAAACATTTTCCAATAAAATATATCACTTTTAAAATATAAAAACCATACAAATAATTATGAAGTGATTTAATTAAAATCTACATATAAAAAATTACAATAAAAAATCATAATAAAAAATTATCATGATTTATTGAAAAAAACTCATGCCATAAAAATAATCTTCTTTAAATTAATGAATGAATTAAAAAGAGTTTTAAATGGAGCATCCCTTATATCCAGATAGAATTCCTTAAAATGTCTTCATAACTAATGTAAAATGTATTTAATTGTGCTAGTAATATATTATAGAACTATTATCATGATTATAATATCATATATTATTTCATTATATAATTTTTACCCATTTATTAGTAATATTTTGTTACTTTTGTTTTTGTGGGTATGTACATTTATTAGTTTATATTATCAGTTTAATTATGGTCTTTCTAGTATAAAAAAATAAAAAACTACAAGGGATAAAATAAATATAAATATATAATATTAAAAAATTGCATTTTAAATTAAACATTCAATGAGTTCTGATAAAAGGGGAACATAAAATGATTATCCATGAAGGTAGATAATTTACGCACCACAGATGGAAATTTATTTATCTATGAAATTATAGAAAAGATAAGAGATTTTGTTATTTATATACCATAAATAAAACAAATATCTAGTAAATATGCGATAATAATGTTTACAAGGAACATTGTACATTAGGTAGTGATATGTTATAAATGAATAATAAAATAATTGATAAGAAAAATGAGCCCTAGTTCTAGAAAATTACCCGAGAACTTCTTTATGGCTCTAGGAAGTTGTATTTTTGTGAGACCTAGAGCTCATGAATGATGTAAAAAATTAGTAGGTTGACATTTTTGAGAGGTATACAGATGATGATGGCTTGAGGGGATGAATGATTTTCAATGAAAGAGCATCCGTTTAAAATTGAGGTGATGGGTAACATAAGAATTACTCGAATTATGAAAAATATATAAATTGTTCAAGTATTTATGACATTAAAAAGTAAAAAAATTAATGAATTCATTTTATATGCAATCTCCTTAGTTATATAATATTTTATTATATTTTCATTTTTAAATATTTAAATAAAATATAATATTTTTTGAAAATCAATTTTGTAAAATTAATAAATATTCAAAATAAATAAGTTAAACACATCAAAAACAAGTTTCAAATACAAATAAAACTATTAATAATTTCTAAAAATTCATATATGGACCTATTTAAATCTTGAATTTACTTAAAATTGTCATATTAGATTAATTTTATGATTTAAAAAATAATTAATTTGGTTGATTCATTAAATCAATATGTACCACATCAAAATGTTTAAATGTATTACAATAATTATTTATTCACAATAAATTAAAAATAAAATGTTATGAGAAATTAAATTTCATTGACATTCAACAGATTTTGATTATGCAAAAAACTTCGCTGAAACCTAAAATTTATATATTATACTAATTGAATGTAATAGTGTGAAAAAGTTTTTGTTATTTTAAATAATATAATATAAAAGGACTAATGTGATCCATGGGGTCCAAAATATAAAATTCAAATAAAATAAGCTAACGGTCAATATTATATTATATAAAAATATATATCCAAAATTTGGGTCTTTAAATAATTCATATAATTAAAAAAATTATTATTTTTTTTTATTCTTATAGAAGCACTACATCTTCATTGCATAGAAATTAAAAATATATTACTAGTATAAAATTAGTCTCATTTGGTTATAAATAAAATTTTATATTCAGTAATTATTTATATTCACTCCTATACTTGTCAAAACAACTTCTTAAATTTTTTATTTTCTCTTTTCATTCTCTATGAAGCCATTGCACAAGAATTTGGGAAAGAGAAATATTCTGTAAAAATAAACTTGGAAAATAATTGCCAAATACATTGTAAATAATAAATTAGAACTGAAAATAATTATTAGTACACTATTATTATTTCTAAATAACCAAAATTTATATTTCCAATGTTGGGCATGCACTATGTTGGCAATGAAAATATTTTTTGTACTTATCATAATTATAATATTATTATGATGTTCTATGTTATTTTATTATAATAATACAATTAAAAAAACATAATTTAGTTATTCAAAAAATTATATCATTTTATATCATAATAATGTCTTTAATACATCATAAAAAATATATTATTTAATGAAAACCCATATATTTACTTTTCATAAAAAATTTAACTTTTTCCAAAAATTATAAAAAATTTAAACTATGAAAATTTCAATGTTCTGAAATAGAAAATAAGAAAATTCATTAAAAAAATTTATAATCGAAGAAATCAATTTTTAAAATGAATACCCATATGTTGAATTACTTTATTACGAATAACTAATTATATCAACAATACTAATAAATTTAAAAACAATGTACTCTATAAATACATGGGTTGTTACAAGATGCATCCTGGTCCCATATTTAATAATTAATATAGTTCGCAATCCCATATCCAATGTCGGGTTGAGTATGAATAAGAGTGATAAATAACCTTATATGATGTTCATTGAAACTCAATTGAAATTTAACATTGCAAAATTAACATAACCCCCTCCATGTCCAATTGGATAGTGAAAAATATTTATAATAGAATTATCAAACTATTCGTGTATACCATCCATCCAACCTAAGTAAACTATATATTTTAGTAAATTTTGATTTTCTGGGTCATTTATAAAAAACAACCTTAAATTTTGGGTCCTATATTTTTTTCATACATGAGATTAGATGAACCATTTATGGAAAATTATTTTAAAAATGTTAAACCTTGGTAAATTATGCATACAACTATTCATTCAATAGGAATTTCAAAAAATTATATAATAATTTTTATTCTCATACATTCGCTTTTATGTTTTTCAATTATAATCTATAAAAACATTAAAAAAATGTTATTGTAATTTATAAATTTTCAATTAATTATATCTATAACAATTATAGGATAATTTTTATGTTCAAATAACATTTTTTTGAACTCATATTAACCATTACACGAAAGGATGATGTATTGGATATATCCTCCCTCTGGATCCTTAACTTATTATATAAATATCTGTGATCAATATTTGAAATATATATAGATCCTAAAAATTTATCAAATGATCCATAAATATTTGGAAATAGATTCTTGTCAATAATACAATTTTAGGTTCCTAATTGTAAATGAAAATATTCAATTACACATCATTATTTTTTAAAGAAATTACATGTACACCAAAAATTGAATAACTTATCCAAATTACTCACTTATCAACATTCCATATAAATTAATTTTAATTGTGGTAAGACGAGGAAAAATTATTATTTCAAACCAATCATATTTATTTGGGGGAATATTATGTAGGTCATTAGGAATGACTTCTACATATTCCCAAAAAATTAGTACATATTCAATGTCGTGTTCCCCCCAAAATATTCGAGATAAGTGACAATCATCAATATATACAAAATCTTATAAAATAGTGGAAATTTCCACATAATTTTCATGTTTATTCTTAATCTAATAGATGATTGAATGTTTATTCATAATATGAAATGTAACTTTCATTCCTCTATAATTGATATGGGATCTATACTGGGATATACAATCCTTTTAAAAAATTCAAATTCAATAAGTTAAATAATAATATTATTAATAGAATCATTGGTCCAAAAAAATTCAGATTGGAGTTAAAAGAATGATATTTGGTCATCCTACCTTTATCAATTTTACATACCAATTAATATCTAAACAATTTTGTGGTGATATAGTGCATATAAATAATTTAGTATATATAATAGAGTGGTTTGAACAATAAAAAATATCAATCCTAGAGTATATGTCATGTGTACCCATTACCATGTCCCTAGTAACATATATTCATGGTCATGTAACATCATAATCACGATAATATACCATTGATATGTTTTATGGTAACATCCATTATGTTTTGCGGTATTCATTATATTAGTTCCCAATATCATTATATTTAATGAATACTAAATAAATATATTCTACATTACCGTTGAATACAAGAGGATAATGGAATTTATATTTCAACATAAATCAAATGCATTTTCATTTTTATCCCATAATAGAGTGTTTCATTCTAAAAGTTTACATGATAGAGATTTTATATCTCTATTCATCCCCAAAACTATTTTTTATCTACTATCTTGTTCTTCATATTATTCAATCAATTAAGTAAATGTTTGACATTTTTTATACTATTTTATAAAAAATGGATATTATATTCTCTTATAGTACGAATATATGGGATCCCTGTTCATTTAGAGGAATTACTTTATCCCATAAAATAAATAATTAGTCATAATATTTGGAATATATATTTATTTACTATAATAAGCCTTTCAATCCACATAAATTTACATTCATAATATGTAGCATTTTCCACTTCCATTTCCCTTGGTCATAAGAAAATTCATTCGACATCTTCCCTTTTTACGTGAGGGAAAAAATTTCCAATCAACATTCATTCAATTAATTCCATTAAATTATGAATTTTTCAACCTCAAACATATTATATTGAAGTAATGTCCATCAATGAGGTATAACCCTGTAGAGATGATATAAATCTATGATAATTTTCCTATATACATTAAATACCAAATAAGAAATTTTAATCTCTAAATAATATATCCATTTCTAAAATAAATGTTTTGTTTTACCATTTCACTATAGATGTATAATATTCTTGAGGTGGTATATCATTATTGTTGTAACACCCCACCACTAGCTCATTGGATTGAAGAGGTGATCAGGGTTACTTGGCCTTAAGTGATGTTCAGATGCGCCAAAGGCTAGTAATAAATGCCAAAGGTTTCAAGGAACAATGGGGAATGATTTTCACTTAAGAATGAAACCAACCTTACCATCCTCTAACTTCCACTAAATGATTCATGTCAATAAAACATTCAAGCATGTATTCCCAAAATATAACCAAGTAGTTCCACAATACAAACCAAAACCAATACGACCAAATAAAATATATGATTACTATGCGGAAGACTAAATAGAAGATAAAGAATAAGCCAATACACACTCCACGACTCCACACCCAGCTCCAAGCTCCCTACACCACCCCCTATCCCAAAAGACACCACGACACACTATTAATAAGGTTCCTTACCTATACCTGTATCCTAGAATATGACATCTTCTAAAGCAGAAAAGGGCCAATGCAGGGGTCAGTATAAAACTCAGTACATTTCCCCCATTGACTTCCCTACTCACGCTATTAGTATAGAAAAGTTAGTCAAATTTATATAAATTTTTTTATATAAATATATTTACAAATATCAGTTTATATCCATATATTGAAATTTCCCAAAACCATTTATAACCAAATGAAAAAACTTGTAATAGAAACCAATTTTTCCAAAATGTAATTTTTCAAGAAAAATAACTATGCAATCTGTAAAACCATTTCACAAATATAAACTTTTGGAATACCCAATCATTCTTCAATTCAATGATACTACCTATGTATGCTTGTTATACCATCTCCAAACTCATCAGCAGTTTCTAGTCGATCTACCAATTCATCACAATGTAATTTTATCCCATGTTCCATTACGCTATTGGCACCCATAGCAAGGACATATTTCATCCAAGCCATATATGTGCAATATTAACATACATCACAAATTTCCTTGTGCCATTACTACATTGGAACTGAGGAAAAGGAAATTTTTCAACCAAGCCTCGTCTATAAAATATAAACACACAGAAAAAATTACAATCGATCAATCCAAAATAACCCTTTTTATAAAAACACGTTTTTATTGAAAACCATTTCCATCAACACTATTTTAATTCCAAACCATATTAAAGTCAAAACATTTCAATAAAACACCATTTTTATTGAAAACCAATGCACAACCAATTTCAATGCAACATTTAATTTCAATAAAACATTCCACTTTTATTGTAACCATCTTGTCCCAAAACATATGAAAAAATTCTAGAAAATCCCCATTTTAAAATCCCCATTTTAAAATAATGAACCAAAGCACTAATTCAAAGTCCCCCATTTTTCTAGATTTCTCTACCATCACTCAAGAAGGATCCCAACAAGAGTTCAACAACCAAATTACAATAAATTCAAAATGAAACATTCAATTTTAAAGTATGACAATCAGTTCAACTATTTGGAGTCGAGATGGAGACCTCCTACCCTTAGAGTTTTGACGAAAACCACAATGAAAGAACAAATCTAAATAAAACCTGATGGATTCATAAAAAACCCACCATATATCACTTATTCTAGAATGACCAAGAACTAATCACATAATATTTGTCATCCACACGCTTAGATATATCCATAACATATGTAGATCTAAGGAAAAAAGTGTAGGTGAGAAGTATATCTATGTAGATCTAAGAAACCGACCAATAACTATGAAGAACGATCACATACATAAAGAATATGGCATCGATTCGCCAAGGGAATCCTTCATATCACCTCCATAATAATGGGATACCCTTATTTGACGTAAGGTGAAGAAATATCCATATTTATGGTTTCTTAGGAAGATATACGAGCCACTTAGAGGCATAAATGTATGAGATCCATTTGTTATGATCTATTTTTTGTGCACGTATCGTTAGTTCGCACATTTTAGATAAACTGTGTGATAAATGTGTGTTAGCTAATGGATCCTCGGACCCTCACCTGACATCCTTGCACGGTCTCTCAAACTATACTCGAAATGTACAGAAGCCAATGCCTGAGAGTTCCAAATAAGCATGGATTGGCCTCACAGTTTTGACAAACTCTTCATCACCCATGTGACTTCTACTTCTGACTCAAAACATCATTCAATGTTCTTCCGACACTACCATATTACAAAATTACACTTATAGTCATTAAAATAATTATTTAAGGGTTACATACCAGAAACTGTGTGTACTATATTCTCCCTACCAGTGGTCTTTCCGTCCTCAAAAAGTCAACAACCCTTGCTGGATGAAATGAGTTCTAGCAACTATTCTTTCATCTCCTCACGTTTCCAATTCTCTTCCTGAATATGACCATGCCTCCTTACAACCCAAACAGGGCTGATGCTTTTTCCCCTCAAGACTTTCTCTTGTCTATACACAACTCCCAATGGGATTTGCACTAGGGATGCATTTAGTTCTAGCTCAACGTGATCCCATATGATCATATAGTTATGATCAGGGTGATGAATTTTCAACTGGGATACATTGAACACATTATGCACTTAACTAAAAAGTGGTGGTAATGGTAACTGTTATGCCAACTCTCCAACACATTACAATATATCAACAGGGAAAATGTATCTTGTAGATAACGTTCCGAGCATCCCAAAATGACGATGTCCACGCCTTGGATTGATCATAAAAAGATATGATCACCCAAAAAGAATGACAACAGTCTTTTTCAGTGATCTTCATAATATTTATGATGACTCTGTGCTCTCTCCATAAAAATTCTAATCAACTAGATATTCACTATTGTTTCATGGACATGGTTTTACTTGACTAGTAATGTTTCACTCATTTCCACCTAGCATAGTGGAGAATGAAAAGGATGTGAATAAAATTACTCAAATAGATCCATAAGTATGGAGGCTTGATAGCTATTATTATATGAGCAATCCACTATGGTTATATTCTCCTCCCTGAGCCACAAAAATTCATTACTGAAGCCCGCAACATATCCTGGAATGTTTGTATCATATGCTCGAATTGGAAATCTGTTTGAGGATGATACGCAGTGCCCATAGTAAACGAAGTTCTAAGGTAATGGTGTAATAATTTCATGAAAATAGATGTGAACCTCATATCTCTATATGATAAAATGAAAACAAGAACACCATTCCTCTTTACAACCTCCGAATTTAGGACAGATCCTCCACCATATGAGATTCACAAATTGGAATGAGATGGGCTATTTTCCTTAGGCTATCCACTATCACGCAAATGGAATCATTATTTCTAACCAGTCCTGGAATACCTATGTCAAAATTCACCTCTATTTCCTCCAAAAACCCAACAGTGATTGGTAAAAACTCTAGCATTCCCACTGGACTCTGATGTTATGCCTTAACCTGCAGGAAAGTCAAGCATCTCAAAACAACCTCATGTGCTGTTCTTTTCATACCAACCCACAAGAACAATTCTTTTATTTTTGTATACATCATCTATGTACCATGATGTATAGCCCGTCATAAAAGGTCATAAGAATGAAGTAGTTGTTCCTGAAAAACCACATGTACAACAATCTGATCTGTGAAACACAAAACTGAACCCCCATCAATTATGTTTTAAATATGAAATGATAAATTTTTATTAATGACTGTACTTTAATAACTAAAATGTTTTTTATATGGTGATAAGGGTAAATTTATATTTATATAATATGAATTTGGTTAAAAATTATTTCCTTTAAATTTTGTTTTAGTATATTTTTACTAGATTAACAATTTTTTTAGTTGATAAATGTTAACAATGATACTATTAATAATGCCTAAAAATAAAGGGAAATATTTATCAAATTTGGGCCCCCAAATTAAAAATATGGAAACATTTTTTAAGAATTATATACCTATATTTATATTATTTTCATTTCACAATAATTCCACAAAAACTGATGGAAATTTTTTATAGAAAAATTATATTTTTATGAACAAAATTAGAATTCATCCTTCATCATTTATAATAAAAATATTAAATGAAGGTTAAAACATCCGAATAAATTAATTATATATATCACTAAAATTACTCATCGTTGTGATTTATTTATTATATTTAAAATAATTTATTTCCATATAAATAATTTTTTTAAATATCATATTTTACAATCAATGTATTTTTATTTCCATTTACAATTTATTTATAATAAATGGACTTATGATTTAAAAATAAATATTTTAGAAAATAATTTAGTATGATTCTATTACATTAATATAACAAATATCAATTAATGTAATACAAATATATATTATTCTTACCCAAGGTGTTCCTTATATCATACGATTTAGAATAAAAGTCATTTTTTTTGAAAGAAATGTATTATCAATTACCGATATATACCGATTTAAATTCCTCTATGGAAAATGAAACATTGATGTATAATATGATTTCTAATTAATTTAGTTCAATTGGGTTTCTATTTTAGTGATATATCAGATATATCAAATATTTAACGAGGGTGGTTTTTTATGTGAAATATTTTTATTAACTCTTCTCTCCCACCACCCAGAATCATAGTTTAATCAGTCATCATCTAGAATCCAATATATGGAATCCCTTCTAATATTGCTAGATCATCTAGAGTTAATGTGGGTCCAAAAATCAATGAATAATATATAATTAAAATATTAGGGATGTTACATTACCAATTTATGTTGTAAATGTTCTGTGTGTGCTTTTTTATGATCCATTATAGACAATCAACATACAAATATTTTGAAATAATCTTAAAATAGTTACATTGAAGTACATAAAAAAAATATATTTTTTATTTTTTATATATATTTTTTTATATTTATTAAATCACATGGATAATGAAAACATAACTAATGAATAGATATGGGCCACCATTTCCACATAGATGGGTAATTTTATTTTCATCATTGATTAAAATGAACTACTAAAATTATAGAATAAATAAAATATATGATATTTATAAAATATTTACGATTAAATAAATATAATATATCTACTGAATTCATACACTTAGACCACATGGAAATGGATAACGTTGCGAGTTTGAACTTATGTAGTACCACTTCTATGATGTGATTTGATTTTTCACAACTATTACAAAAATGAATGGAAAATTATAAAATATAATATAATGAATACATATTATATTCATGTAATTATAATCATTATAGAGTTTATTGAGCCATTACATAATACCATCTACTGTAGTCAACATAAGGATGTAACATTAATGAAATTTACTGAAAACCCCTTAATTATCTATAAATGAATGGAATATTCAATGTATGAATTAAAAATCATTATAAAATATCCTAATATTTTAATATATATGAGAAAGGTTATGAATAAATTATTTATAAAATAAACAAACATTATAAGATGACATATTGTACCTGATAGTGTATGAATCCAACATATGGATTTTCTTATTTCCACAACAATGAAACATATTATATAAGATGAAATTAATTTCATTTATATGGTTTATGTAATTACCCATTATGAAATTATATCTTAAACTTATTATTATTAAAAGTATTTTTAGTTTAAATTAAATATTCCTTTTTAAGGGTTTTTATTAAATGTTAAATAATATTTTGATGGATTATTCATCAATGTAACTCTTGACTATGATTTTTGATTTTTAATGTTATGAAGGAAGAATTATGTTAATTTTATTTCACAAGACCTAGATATTTTATTATTATCTAGTAATTTATTATTTTCCATGGATTTATACTCAATTATACATTATACTTTCTGAAATTATTAATGAATTGTTTTTATAAAAAAACTACATTATTAATAATATAGCTACGGTAATATATTTTTATTATATTTATATAAATCCTAAAATGATTCAAAAATTATATATTCTATTATAAAATTATTTTATAATGTAATTTTTTAGAAAACATTATTTCCATTAAAAAAGTGTATAATGGGATATTTGTAAATTTTTTCAATAAATCGATCTAGACACTTCACAAAATATTATATCTAATTTAATTTTTATTTAATTACTAAGGATTGGTATTTCCATGTTCCATAATTACTATTATTTTTTAGAATCCTTCAATTGTTATATTTTATTTATGAAATCTGTTTGAAATTAATTATTATTATTTATTATGTATTACAAAAAATGTAATTATATTTTAAAATTATGAAAATAATTCTAAAATTATGTATAACATAAATCTTACGTTAATATAAAAAAATAATTAAGGAATTTATTTTTAAATGAATAACGTAAATTATCATAGAAAATGAAAAATGAGTTCTATTTATTTAAACCCATAATTTATGAACAATTGATATACTTATTTCACTATATACTGATATATGGTTTATAATTTATTATTTTCACCTTGGATTTATTTTGATCAGGTTTTTTTATAAATATCCATTATTAATTATTCAATATTGTTCAATTTTATACAAATATTTATTTCTATCATTAAAATATTTATCATGAAATAATTTTGCTCACCACACATTAATAATTCATATAGTTAGAGTTGATGAAATATTTTTAATATCATTATTCAATTATAAAAATAAAAAATAGTGTTTTTTATTCATGATTCAACAATGATATATATTTATTGATTTTGAATAATAATTATATATTTTATTTTTGAATATAATATGTATAATGTATTAGAAATGTGTATAGTGGTAGTAGGCCACAGTTCTAGATATGTAATCAATGAATCTAACAATTCATGATAATAATACTTTGAAAAACTTGTTGGGTATTATTATAGAAAACAATTTTTTAAAATATAACTAAATAAAGACATAATGGGAATGTTAATGATGTCATGGAATTAATAATTGATTGTATGATCATAGTGTATTACAATATTAATTTTCATTATTATCGGATCTATTATTATTTTTCATGTTATGATTCTGTTTATATTTTACGTGGATTGATTTTAAACAATACGATATTGTTTGAATGGAAATATATTATTTATCATATACATAATATTGTTAGTGACATGTATTATAATTATAAATTAAATTTTTTGATTTACCATATTTTGTATCTCAGCTCACCAATTTTTTGTTTTCCATTCCCATGGATATGAAGATGCAATCTATTAATTGACCTCAAGGAATAAAATAATTTTTTACAAAAAAATATTTTTTCAAAAATATTATATACATAATTTATTTAAATAATTTTATATGATTCTAAACTAATAAAACCATGTCGATATATCCTTTTGTCATGAGACAATGTAATAAGAAAAACCATAGTGGCTTTACTTTCCATGGGGAAATCAAATTTAGTTTCAATGGTTGTTCAATAAGTCCATTGGGAATACAATTTTAGAAGAATATAGTGGGAATTAACATTACGAAATATAAACAAATTTTTCCAAAACATTTAATGATAATTATTTTATAGATAGATATTCATGATGTTATTTTACTATTAGGTTTCTAAATCTTTTGGTATAGCTTATCATTTAAAATAAAATCAAATCATATTAATAAAATACTACGAAATAGGCCATCAATAGCGATATAATTGACTATTTTAAGGGGAAACAAACTAAATACAAGATCAATGTGAAAAAACCAAATCATTATCAGTGATATAGTAGTGCTAATAAATTATTACATTATTAGAACCATATAAAGCATTAACAAATTGTTCCATTATCTTCATGATTTTGTGTTGATGAAGAACCACATTTATTAGTTATATTATCATTCAAAAATAATGGTATCCTTTATTTATGAAACTAAAATCTTTAAAAACATGACCATTTGATAATGCTTATAGAATTTAAGGTAAAGGGGTATACTCCAGTTGGATGTTAAATTTGTAGCAAAGTATATAAGAAAGAAAATATGTTTTAAATACATACATTAAATTAAATTAAATTTATGACAGAAATATATAAAAAATTATATTATAATCATTTCAAAAAAAAAATTCTACAAATACAACAGTACAAAATAATTATCAAAAACATTCAAAAAATTCAACGATATTTTTTAATTAGACTTCATACCCTGATGTAACATTCTAGGTAATGATTGAATAATAATTTTTCATATATATTATAATTTATTTATTAAATACTATTCTTATAATAAAATATATGATACTTCCAATATCCTACATGACTTTCAATAATGGGTCTTCCAAAATTATTTTTTATCCAAAATTGAATTATACCTATCAATAATATATTGTTAATAGTATTAATTATATTGTTGATATTTCATATAAGTTTTATTTGTAGAAATGAATAGGATATAATATATAATTTTTACACATGTTTATAAAATGTTTTTACATTAAGGAATCTATTTTGACAAGCATAATATGAGAATAAATTTAATTTTAATCATAAAAAGCTATATATTTTTTAAAAAAAATTTACATAAATTTATTGGACAACAAATTTTAAATTTTAATATTTTAAACATTTATAACTATTATGTGAATAGAAATTTCTTTTTTTCAAATTATTATAATATAGTTTTAGTTATTTATTAGTTTTTTCTGGGATCATTCATATATATATGAAATGTTAATAGTACTAAATATTAAATCAAATTAATATTTTATCAAAATTATTCATATAGTTATATTATATTTCCAATTGGATTTAAAGTATATGTCTATATATTTTATATCACTTAAACAAAAAGAGGTAATTAGAAGTAGTTTAACCAAAAATTTAGATATAAATACATAGAAATATTTTGAACTATTTATTTAAAAAAATGACACATTGTTAACTCATTTATGTGATTAATTTTAAATGATATAATTTTACATTGGTGTATTGAATTTTGAAAAATAGATTTTATTTTTGGAATCATAAAAATGTATACCTTTCTATAAGGTTACATTAGTTATTGAATTAAATATTTAGTCAAAATATTTGAAATTAAATTAAATGATTAGTGAAAAACAAGATTAATTAATGGATAAACATGATAAAAATGAGTGTAAATTAACCTAATCTTATATAATAATAATTCTATTTTTATATTAACAACATTCCATCTATAAGGATAAAATATGGTCAATTATTAACCCATAGGGGTAGTAAAATGGTTGGATCACTCAAATCCATTAAAGAATATCCTTTGTGTTTTACCCACTTATGAAAGGCCACCTATCTCCCTCGATTATTTGCACCTCACATTCCGATTTATCTCATCCAAAACGTAAAAAAATAATATCCCACCATACCTCCCCTAACCATATTATAGTAATTGTTTTATACATACATCCATGTAAGCACATTGGTGTAAACAAAAAAATTTACCTAAAAAATATATAATAATATGCATCATATATTTATGTTTTATTGCATTATACACCCCTTAAATTCTTTTTTTATATTATTATATAATAATATTAGTATCTTAAATATACTGAGGTGTTTTTATGTCATAGGTCCGACTTACAAAAAACACATCTTCTCGTTAGGAATTATGTTGTATATAGTTTGTATATAATATTTAAAATATTTATGATTTCTTAATATGTCAATAATTATCATATAAAACATAACAACATGATTTATTTTTTTATTGGAATATGATAACATTATTTGTTGACTTCATGATAACCTCCTCCTCATAGAGATGTGAAATTTTCACAAATAACATGGAAGGTGTTATGGTTGAGTTTAATTAATGATATTTGACATTAATAACATATATAATAAATTCATGAAATAGTTACAATTATGTATATATAACAAATAAATTTCATTATTACCTTTTTACACACACAAAAATATAAAACGTCGTTTATGAATTTATGGACTATCACATCCTTAATGTGACATAATTCTTTCTACATGAAATGAATTATATAAAAAACTCAATATTATTAAATAATGTTGTATATATTATTTAATGATCAATTTTTTGACAAATATTACCTGTACTATTTAATAATGATGATTGATAAATGAGAACGTTACTTTTGAAAACGTATAACTTACTATATCCATTAATATAATATTGGTTTAGTTCTCATAACAACAATTATCTAATTGATTAAATAATTTAATTGATTGTTAAATTTATTAATTATGACATGATTATTATTTTCACTATGTTTATATAATACCCCCTTCAACAACAGTTGGTCTACCAAAGTAATTTTTTAAACATAAACCAGATATGGTCCAAACACACAACATAAAATTAATAATTTATTAAATTTTTTAAAAATGTTAATAAGACAAATGAAAATAATTATTTTCTCTAATAACATTCCATTTAATATAAATAATTATCATAAGTTTATTATTTATGAAGATATATTCACACATGGCATTTAAAATATGAGATAAGAGGATTTTTCTCAATCATTATTCTTTGAGGAAATTCCTGATGAAAATCAACAATATTATCTTATAATTTTAATATACATCCCATTTGAAATTCCATATCCGTAATTATTTATTTTTATTTAAAATAATAATTTTTAAATTTTATAATTTTATAGGGATTACGATTTCATTTTACATTGAGCTATCAGAATATTTTAATGTCTAAATATTTAACCCTTCCCACAATTTCAATATTTGTCTTTATTATATATATATATATATATATATATATATTCTAAACTAAATTTAATGAAAATTTTGATATTTGGATTCCTCTATAGATCTTAAAATATTTAAAAGAAATATTAACCAATCTTTCTCTTTCTTTCTAAGTATTTTCATTGATAATATCATTGGAAAAAAGGATTGATTGTTTCAATAACCTGAAATGAGATTTTTTAAATATAAAATGAAATTATAAGAGTGAAATCATGAAATATAAATATTTTATTTGTTATTATTATATAATGTTACATCATCATTTGAACAATGGTTATATGATAAACCAATAATCAATGGTTTTGTGATAAAATAATGAAAACATGGTATGTGATATCCCTACAATGCACTGGGAAAGAATGTCAGTAGTATGACTATTCTATTTGTAAGGGTGACTTATATGTTAATCGACCACATCATTATTCCATTTATAATAGTGACCTGTATAATGATATCCATAGATAACTGTATATATTTACTATGGTTCGTACGGGTTTTATGGTAATATTGTTAAAAATTTGTATTAAATGAGGTTATTTTCAATGGAATATAATTATTGACTATTATGGGTGAAAAGTATTAAATTATGGTATTGCTTCCATTGGTTTTAATGGATATCAATGGAATAATATTTTCCATCATTTTATATCCTTTAACGATCTTTTTATTCTCATCCATTTTTGTTATTTTACATTGGCCATAAAGATGAGTATCTACTGGAATTAATATTGTTGAATTTCATAATGTGTTTCATGAAACATATCATGTATTTTTTTAAAAGTCATATAATGTATGAAAAATAGAATTTATTCTGAGGTGTCTAATTTTTATTTAATTTTTTTAATATATATATGAGTTATAACATAATTATCTAAAACACCATAACTAAAAAATCATCATGTTTTAAAAAAGAGTTATTTGAATATCATTATAATATAATTATTTAGGATCTCTCATTAATGTTAGTATAAAAGGAACATGTTACACAATATAATAGGTTAACACAGTGTTAATAGAATGCCCTTATAAGTTGTTAATTTATTATTATGTTTGAATGATATATCATTTAATTTTTAACATGTTTATTTATCTAATGTACGGTTTCACACAATGGATTCCCATCGAGGTAAAAATCAGTGTTTTATTAGTAAGGAACTGAGAGAAAAATATCCATTGGAATCAAAATATAAATATGGTTGTAATTAAAATAGGATAGTTTTATAGTAATTTCTCAGTTGAAATTGGCTATAATAGTAGTGGTGTTTATGTAAAGGAGAAATATTATCTAACATTGTGGAATGTGGTGAAGGTGATGAATTTTATTTAAGAAAATACCATATTATTTATATGATCATTAGTCCCTATTCTATCTGAAAGATTGATTAAATACATATTAATTAAATGTGATGCCATGGGTTATTTGAATCACTAAATAGTCAATAATTTTATTTTTAATATTGTAGTTAAATTGAATTATTGTTGGTCAATGGTTATGAATATTATAGAATTAAAAAGTATTGATTCTTTTGAATGGGATGAATTCATGAATAGTTTCCTACGGTTGTTCGAAAAAGGATAAATGAAATTCTTGGATAACATTGTTGTTGAATTTAGAGATGGTATTTTTGGTATATTATAAAATCAAGGGGATTATGAAACACAAAAAAGTATTGTTTTGAAAACATTAAATGAAAAAAAGTATATTTAATATTTAGTTAGAGATAAATTACATTGATTAGAAATTAATTTTTTAAAATATTATCTACAAATATGGAATAACTATTTTCCATAATAAATCTAAATTTTTCAAAGAGTACCACAGACCAATCAATGTCACTGAAATTTGTAGTTTCTAATAATAGTGTGTTTTTACTGTTGTTTTGATGAAAACTATTCAATGTTATCTAAACCACTAACTATGTTAACATGAATGGGAAATATCATTATCTAAAAATGAGAATTTGATGTTTGTTATTGGGAACTGAATAGAAGATTTTCCAATGCTTCAATTTGAGATTTATATTATAGAAATGATGAATTCATCATCTATAGTGATGGTTTCTTGGATGGACGTGGTTGTGTCTTGATGTAGAATTAAAAGGTAATATATATGATTCATTTTTTTTAAAACTCATCTGTTGTATTATCTTACACAATATATGGAGTTAGATGTTTTTTATTTTCATAGAATATTTTGAGGCATTATATATATTTTGTAATGTGTGAAATATATATTGAAAAAAATAAGTTGATGTTTATATTCAATGTGGAAGAGATTATCATGAGGAAATAATATAGATGGAAGTACTAAAGGATTATGTAAATGTGATTAGTTATCATATTGAAAAAAATCAATGTGATTGATGCTTTGAGCCAAAATGGTAATGCCCCATTAACCATGTAATATTTTTAATATGACCCTTTGAGTAATCATTTCTAGAATTTTGGCCTAGAAGATGTGGATATAAGGATATTATCATTTTAATTTTATGTTTTAGTACAATACACTTTTAAATATTTAATTTATATAAATTATAATTTGGATAAATCTTATCTCGAAAATTTAGAATCCATTATGAAATTTATGGTTTTTGATGTTTATACTAATGGTGATGATTTTGAATGATTGGTAATAAAATAATGTGTATTTTTTCATTCATTGTTGAGGAAAGATTATTTTATTGAAGCTCATCGTTCTTTTTATTATATAATATTGTTTGTACTATGATTTACAAATAATATTAGGAGTATTTATGGTGTGATATAATTAAAATTTATATTTATGAATTTACCATGATGTGTTTTAATTTTCAGTTGGTCATAGATTCAAATGTAACTGAAAAGTATTCTTAAAAAATCTACATTTCCAATGTGGAAGTGAGAAAAAAATGGATTTTAGGTTTGGATTCGAAAATCCATCTCACGGTAATTATGTTATTAGGGTTATTACTAATTGATTAATCAAATCTACACATTTCATAATATTCTAGAAAAAATTTATTAGGGTAGATTTCGATACATTTTATAAAAGATATCATATAGTTAGATAGAGTTTTTGTCTCCATAATATCATAACATTATCCTAGTTTTACATCAACTTTTTGGAAAGGTCATCGTAAGTTGTTGGGTGAAAAATTAAATTTCGATATCACTTTTTATCATCATTCTAATGGAAAATCTGAGCAGAAGATTTAAATCATAAAATATATGATTCTTTTTGTAAAATTGATTTATAAGGATGTTCGGATCAACATAATTTATTAGAGTGTATTTTTATAAAAACAGTATTTATTTTAGTATATAGATGAATCCTTTCATGGAATTATATAGAAAGTGTTGTCCAACACATACTTTTTAAGATGAAGAATGAGAAAGAATTTTAATTATACTAGAGTCTATAGAGAAAAAATACAGAAATTTTATTTCATATAGTTATACATGAGGATAAATATTTTAAGGTAGAAAATTAATATGGATAACCAAATAAATTATCTTTCTTTAATGGTAGGTGATCATTACTTTTTAAGTGTTTATTTAATGAAATATGTGATTGTTTTCAATAAATAGGGGAAGATGCATTCATAGTTCATTAGACTATGTGAAATCTTGGAGATATTTGGTAAATTTTCCAACCATGTGGATTTAACAGTAATTATATCCTAGGTAAAAACCATATTTCATGGTTAATTATTAAATAATTATTTTTTGGATATATCACATGTTTTTATCCCAAATGTAGTTCAGATAAAAGATAATAAAACTATTGGGGAAAAACATGTTATGGTTTTTGAGAACATAGATTTAGTTTTATAGAATAATTTAGATCACCTGGTCTGGGTTTTATAAAACACCTTATGGATGAAGTGTAAACATAGGGAGAAACAAATTATATGATAGAAAAATATGCCCACATATTTTACCAGATAAGAATTTTGGCGATGATAGAATTTTTAAAGGGGGGAATGATGTAACATAACATGTAATGATTAAAAAATAATTATTTTTATATTGAAATTATGAATGAATTCGTGATTCTAAATTTAAATTTATTCTATATGTAATCGAGCACATGACATTCAACAATGATTATTTCATAAATCTTGTGTTTTCTGAAATAGAGGGATATACCGAGAAATAATATATTGTTAATATTATATATTATATAGAAGTTGTCACCTTGTAATTTAATTAGTGGCAATGATTATTATTAACTATATTATTATTATAATTTTTTTAATCTTTTCTACATCCATCAAAAAAATTTAAATCTCTTATATAATAAAAAATTAAATTTTAAGCATAAAAAGCATATTATATTTTAAAGGTTCTTTTACAGACCTTCAACGGAGAACTTATTTGAAATTAAATTTTGACACTTAACAATTTTATATGTCCAAATTAACCTAATTTTAAAATTTTAAATAATGTAATTTACTTTGGATTAATGCTTTTTATTTTTTATAACTCTAATTTTATAAGGAATACTGAATAATGAAAGAATTTATTTGAAATTAGATTTTTATTAAAATTTATTTATACATTTAAATTATGTTTTTAATTTATTTTCAACAATAATTAAGAAGATAATATAGCATTTTTACCATATTAGGCCATTAGAAAAAATTTACTATTGAATTTCAATATAATATATTTGATAACATTTGATCTTTTATTAAAAAAACTTGTTTTTCCTCTCATCTGTAGGATTAATTATAAATTTATTTTTATCACATATATATTTGGTAATTAGAAGCATGGAAGAACATATATTTAACAGAATAAATATAATTTCTAATAATTTAATCTTATATTTAGAAGAAAATGATTAGTGAATGTTATAAAACTTATTTATAGAGATTGAGGATAAAAGGGCTGAATTAATGAAAAAACATATAAAAAATGTGTAAAAATGACCCTAGAGTTGGAAAAATACTATTTCCACCGATATTTTGACCATTAATCCTATAAGTACCCAAAATAAAAATAAATTATCTATTTGGGACAATTAAATTGTATAGGAGCACTCAAATAATTTCATCAATACCAAATGTCTTCTTTTTCAAAATACATAAAAGGCGGTATACCCTTTTCCATTTCTCACACTACTCAAACCATTAACTCTTCCAAACCCTAAAAAACATAATTCCCAATATCAATATAATTTTTCTAGATTTTCTAATTTGTGGTAAAATACATCTAAAGAATCCCTTTTGTGCAAACCAAAACATGCTTCCATAAAAAGACGTAACATTCATCAACATGGAATTATGTCTTATTTCATTCTCAACCAAATAAATTATTAGTATTCAATTATTATATAATTAAATTAGTATCTATATATATTGTTATATTTTTATGTAATTGTATTTACCATGAACTACACATACATCCCTTAAAAGATAATTAAAAATATCATTTGTGTATAATGAACTACCGCCTCGCAAAATGATCAAATTTGTTTTATTACCTTTTCCCACATATCATGGTTTACTATTATCATATAAATACTATTTTTATATGATATGAATGATAATTATGATCTTTTTATAACAATTTAATTTATATATATGACATACATTCTTTCTTTCCTTTTTGTGGGAATATGATAACATCCTTTGTGGATGTGTGGAATACCACCACCTCCATAGTCAGTGATATGTTTAATCATTAAATTGAATGTATTAAGGATTATTTTAGTTAACCATATTTTAAATAAATAAATATATATGATGTTCATGACATTATAAAAAAATTATTTATAATATTTCCATTTATTTATTACCTATTCAGGCACTGTTAAAAAGAATGATGTCATTTGTGGACGTGTGGACTACCTACTCCTCAAGGTGGCTTGATTAATTTTATAACAAAAGAATTCAATATATTTGTCTATATGAATAAATAATATGTTATAAATAATTTCATTAAAATTATGAAATAAAATATTGTTACATAACATATATCTATAAATATTCATGAATAAAGGGAACGATACTCATGCATATGTATAAATGTGATTATTATATAATAATTATTATTAAAGAGATGTTTATTTAATGACTAATTTTACCATAGTTGACATACCAATGATGTTTTTTAATCATAAAATGAATATGGTCAGAACACCAGACATAATCCTAATTGTTTATTTAGTTATCTAAAACATTGTAATAAGTTAAATATATGACATTATAGACATTAAAAATGTTCTGAAGCAAGTAAATCCATACAATAAATTTATTAATCAGTATTATAATGAATTATATGACAATTTAGAATCATGGTAAAGGATATTTCGTCATTATCATTTCACAGAGGAATTTCTTAACAATATACGCCTTTTTCATTCATTGGGAACATAAATAGCCAATTTGATATTGAATATCCATATTTTATATATTATCAAGTTATATAATGATATGGTAAATTATATTATTTACTAGGGAATATGATTAATTTTATCAAATCGTAATGGGATGTTATAAAGGATTATTGATTTAATACATTTCTCTATTTTAATTATTTTGATATTATTTAACATATTTAATTATGTTTAATATTATACAAAAGTATTATAAAATAATTTTAATTATGTTTTTGTATTTTTATTCCTATAAGAGACCTCATGTTTTCTATATAAAAATCCCACCTTTCCTTTTTTCATGTATATGGTTATTATAAATGTATTAATTTTTTAAAATCATCAAATTAAATCATTAATTGAAAATGAAATTTTATTATTGAATTTTTTTTGTTAAATATATTTTTTTATGATTATATAAATATTCTTGTACATTTTATAGGTGGTTTTGTGATAATCCAATGATAGGTTGTTATGTTATAATATAGTGATGGGTGGGTCCATGATTTCTCACTAATTCATTGGTAATGGAAGTCAGTGTTATTGATATTCGATTTCTAAGGGTGACATGTTTGGAAGTATATTGCATGTTTAATCCATTTTTAATTGATAAAAGTATAATGAAGTCCCAATGTACAATTATTTTTTTCATGCCTTGCTATTGGTATTATGATAACATTCTTATTATATAAAATAATATGAAATGATGTTATTTTCAATGTAAATTATATTATACTTATTAATGGTTAAATGTATTACATTTTGATAATGTATTCATGTGTTTGAATGTTTATCATTTAGAATGGCATTTTCCTTATTTTTATGTCCATTACTAATCATTATAATCTTTTAACATGTTTTTAATGTTTTTATGGGACATTAAGATGACAATGGTATAAGAATATTTCATGTTGAATTTAAGGAATAGTTTCATAAAATATTTCAGGCATTATTTTAAATCTTTTAGATTTTGGGAAAGTAGATACTATTCACAAATATATCATTAGTATTTTATGGGTTTTCTAAGTATGAATTATGGGATAATTCTATCATAATATACACAATAAGAGTTATTCTAATTGAATGAAAGTAAATTCTTGACTAAATATAAATTTAATTCAATGTTAAGAGATGAGCATTTATACATGATATTAATACTATCAAACTAACCATCCTAGCTCAATAAAAAATAATTGAAAAGATTAATAAAAAATTCATTATTATAAAAATAATACAAAAAAATTAAATTAAACAAAAAAATTAATCATTAAAATTAAATTTTAATCAAACCAGGAACATATTTCATAATTCTGAGTTTTTGTTGGTTTTTAAAGTCACACTAATTTTAGTTTGACTTCAAGAAATAAGTAAATGCATACTAAAAAATGTATATAAGATAATAATGACCAAGTAATTATTTAATTAATATAATATAATATGATGTGAAAAAATATGATCTCTTTTAATATTTTGAAAATTACTTATAAATAATTGTAATAATATATCCAAATTATTCAATTGTGATCTCTAGGATTTGAGTATGTCAGTTGTGTATTTTTCTATAATATCATTTTAAAACAGAAACATCTATATGAATTCATTATAATCATAATGTTTGTTCGATCAATTGTAAAATGATTTTTAACATAAATACTAACCAATGAATGAATTTTCAAAATTAGTGAGACAATCTAAATGGGTTTGATTATTTTACATTTCATAAGAAATATGTTGAACAAAAATGAAAATTTTAACCTAATAACAGAAACTATGAGTTATAACAATACACCTTTCTCTGGATTGAGTATTGGATGATCCTCACATGTTACAAATGTTATATGGTTCATTTATAAAAAATATAAAAATAATCTGATAGTCTTTTCTTGGTTATGGGAATATAAGATGCCTCTTTTACTAAAAATAATATCAATATTAACTAAAAAGAAACATTTGGACTCATTTCAGCTACACCATGTATCAATTTGGCATGTGGACGATTTGTAAATGTCATAAAAGATTTATGAATCATTCCCCTAATTAATCATAAAAATCCAATTTTGTTTTCTTATATTTGAGTATGTCACATGTTGTAACGACTTGAAATTTTGAAAAAATCTGGTTTCCTACTATTATGTGTTATTTTATTTTACACTCAACAAAACTGTTTCATTTGATAACATGAGCATAATTAAATTGAGTCCATTAGGTTTCGACTATTATATAACCATTGGTAAATATGAAAGTTTGAAACTAAATGTTGTGATTATTGTCTCTAAATACAAGTGATATTGTTTAATTAATATTGAAAGAAGATTTGATGGCCTCATACAGTATTCTCAGGCCAATCGAAGCCCATATAATAAAACATGGGAAAGAGGTAGCACCATGGGGATTTTCT
Source organism: Viscum album (assembly GCA_963277665.1). Taxonomy (NCBI): domain Eukaryota; kingdom Viridiplantae; phylum Streptophyta; class Magnoliopsida; order Santalales; family Viscaceae; genus Viscum; species Viscum album. The sequence continues at coordinate 34,487 of CAUJRU010002212.1, read as the reverse complement.
TTCGACCAAACCCAAGCTGAGATTCATCGTGTGAAGTTAGAATGGAATCTCCTTCTTGTGAAGTTAAAACTGATAGAAATTAATACTCGTGTAATGTTGACCGAGACGCCCTCGGATTCTCTCACCTTAGCACACCTTACACTTAGGTTCTATGCTGGGGTTATAAGGGGCTGTGTAAGGAGACCAGAACTGTATTGATAAATCCATTGAGATAAATAAAATTTTGTTTTCTTATTATGGTGATGTTTGTAAATTTTCAAATGTCTCGATAAATGTAGGATATATATTATTTATGAATTTGAAAAATGGGATATTTTAAAATATTTTTGTAAACCTTAAATAATTAATGGTGTGTAATGATTATCAAAAAAAGGTCTTCTCCAAATGTGTTCAGTAAGAACTTTTTATTCTAATATGATCAACAGACTTTTTGGGGAATAAGATTTTATGAATACTGATTTTACACTTAGGATTAGTATTTTGACCAAATAAATTAGTAATCTCACTTAAAGAAAGTATTAATATAATATTGGCACCTTGATAAAGTAACGTGATTCAATAAAATAGGTAAATAACTATTTCAGAAATTATTAGTCAAGTATTAGTTTTTTTAGGTGAATAGTGTTTTAATAATTAAAATTAAATTTAAATTTATTTAGAAAATTATTTTTATAAAATGGAATTTATTTTTGAATTTAGAACATCGATATTATATTAAGGTAATTTTTGGGGATTTTTCTGAAAAAATTAAATTTCGGTGAATATTTTTTTATTTAAAAATAAAATTAAAGATATTTAGATAATTATTTTTAATAAATGGTGTTCATTTTTGAAATCAGATCTTTGATATTTGGTGAAGGTGAAATTCTTTTATTTTTCTGATAATGTTGAATTTTCGATGAATAGTGAATATACAGTTTTTAAGTTACTAGTGTTTAAGGACATCATTAAATGATGTATTAATAATTTAATCAATATGGTAGTCTTATTAATAGTATGATAAGGTATGAGGTGTTACAAGTGGGAAATACCATGGGCCAATAGTATGGGAAAGCCCATGGTTATTCCCATACCACCAATGGGGTGTCTGTTGGCCATTAATGCCTTGTCCCCTCACTTCCCCTATTAATACCATGCCATTCTCTCATCCTTTCCATTCCAAAATCCACCTCAACGATTTTATGGTCTCTTAACCTCACAAGGAGTCCTCCCAAGGTTCCCTCATGCCTACCAAGGTCCCAAACCTCATGATTTCGAAGTTACTCATTAATGTAAGGGATCCTACATCTCTCTTTCTTTCCAAGTACTCTCTTTTTTGTTATTTCATTAATTGAACATGTTCTTATGTTAGAAGGTGTCATTATATATTTATATTACTTTACTTTTCATGTTAATATAATGAGAGTCCCCATATTTCTCTCATCAATTCATTTTATGAATTTTTAAGTGCCGTTGTTAGGCTGCTGAATTTTTAAGGGTTTCTTTCACACTTCTCGTATTCAAGATCTATTTTCATGTCAAGTATTCCATGTTCCATTTTATTATGATGGGGTATTAACTATATATCTATAATAATGATATTTATTTTCATATGATGATATACCCTATTTAATCTCATCAATTCATTTTTTTTATGTTTTAAGTGATGTGGTTAGACTGCCGAATTTTTCATAAGAGAAATATTATTTTTGTCTTCCTTTCATGTTTTACATTTCATACGTTATGTACTTAAAATATAATTACAATGTTTTTATATACTTTATATTCTTTCCTAATACTATTTTATGGATCATTTATTAGTGGGTGACCCATTTCCCCACTCATTTAAATGTTTTCCATAACCCTGTAACATAGCTGATATGATGCATAGTTTTAGTCTCAAAATGACATTATCTTTTTCTCAAATTATTTTTTTTTATTTTGTTAATACAGAAATATATTTATTCTATAGGGGTATTTACGTATATATAAAAATATTCTATCTTAATTCTGGGACATGCATACATGAATCCTGCTATCCATTTTCCGTGTGTTTAAATTGACATAAAGATCACGTATTTAAAGAAGTTTTTAAAATGTTATGATTATGAATGGAATCCAATTTCATTTCTGTTATATGGGTTATTCATGAAATTTTTTATGATGATATATTTTTATCACATGATAATAAAGGAAAATATAAGGGTGCACCCAGATAACACTCCAATGCATTATGTAAATACTTAATCTCTAGATATGAACATTTTTAACGACGCCTTGGTGAATATCCATGGTAATTTTTAATGAAACCTTGGGGATGGAACTTGTTGAAATGGAAATTATATTCTATATTAAATGTTGTAGCCACATAATTATGTTATGAAACACATTATTTTTTTCATCATATGCCACATGATCTCTTTCTCATACCATAATGTTATTTTAACATGAATTTTTGATGTATCTCAAGTTCTCATGTAAAATATTTCCCTTGTTTACTTTTTCGGGCCTTCTCCTCACCCTTTACATTGATGTATTCTCCCAGGTTATGAGATGCTATAATGAAATTAGGATGAAAAATGAAGAACCCATTCAACTGCTTATGAAGAACGTTTTTTGTTTTCATTTATTATGTTCCTGGTTTCCATGACAGTAAACCTTAAAGATCCTTAGTTTTGTATAATGTAATGAATGTTTATGTGACAAAAAGGCGGGATGCTATAGTTGGTATTAAAGTATGTTTTAGTTATTTGTGGAAATTTGGATATTAAAACATTATGAAGAACCCTATATAATAGTTTAAATATAGGGAATCTTCCTGGTATTTTGGGGAGTATTAGGTAAGTGGTTTATCAAGAAAATAAATATCTGTCTGGATAAGAGAAGGTAGAGGTGGCTGTTGCAGTGATGTACATAGGGGGTAAACCTGAAAAAACCGTTTGAGCTAGAATCGAATGGGAACTGTTGCATGACAACTTTCCTTGCTGCACTCTTGGATAGGACACTCCCAGGGGATATGCTTTGGTAAATTCATAATCATAGTGTGAACCATTACTAAAGGAATAAAAATAAAATAATATAAAGATTCCCATAAGAATATGTTAACATGGATACCCCAGATTGGAACCAAGGGGATCACAAGTGAGGATATACTTTTCTCTTATGAGTTTATCCTTCTATGCTTAATGTTTTCTTTTTCATGATTATTGGCTATGTATTTAAGCCCCTAATTATACTTTATTTTCTTAGTTAATGGAGGGAAATGGAGGAACATGCCCTAACAACCAATGTTATAAAAAATGTGACGATTTCCCTATTAATGTGACAAATATTACGAGGGAAAAAGTTGAACATATTGTGAATATGCCAAACCAGCTATCAAAAATAAAAATTAAAAATTTGTACCTAGTTGAATGCCAAAATCCATCAAGAAAAAAAAAGTGAAGTCCCAAGGATGTTATTCTGATAAAGTTGATAAGGGAAAGAAGACCGAATTTACTTTGTGCAAAATGTGTGGAAAGAGGCACCAAGGAGAATGTCACAAAATAACAGGGAGATGTTTTAAGTATGGGGTTATAGGGCATAAATTATCCAATTGTTTTAAAACATGGATAATGTGATGAATATATATAAGGTTCGATCTAATGTACGTTATACTATTCAATGTGGTAAATGTGGAGAAGTTGGACATTATCCAAGTAAATGCTCTATTGGAAGGGATGATAAGCATGATGAGCATCAACAATATTCAAGGAAATAGGAACAATGCATGTCATATGCTGAGATGGATCATGATGACTAATGTACATGCAACTTCTTCGTAATAATTTTCTATGTCATGGTGTATTTTAGTTCGTTTTCCGTAAGAATATATTTAAAAATTAAATTAAAAATTTATAAAAAATTATATTTATAAAATGGACTTTATTTTTGAATTCCAAACATCGTTATTATGTTAAGGTAATTTTTGGGGATTTTTCTGAAAAAATTGAATTTGTGGTGAATTGTGTTTTAATATAAAAATAAAAATAAAAATATTTAGAAAATTATTTTTATAAAATGGAGTTCAATTTTTAAATCGGAGAATCGTTATTTGGTTATGGTGAAATTTTGGGATTTTTCTGAGAAAGTTGACTTTTTGGTAAATATTGAAAATACAATTTTTTAGTATGGGTGTCTAATAACATCATTAAATGATGTATTACGTATGTAATAAATATGGTCGATGTATTAATAGTATGATAAGTTATGATGTGTCCCATGTGGCCAATACCATGGGAAAATACCATGGGCAAGCCCATGGTTTTGCCAATACCACCAATGAGGTGTCCCTTGGCCATTAATGACTTGTCCCCACAATTCCCCTATAAATAGCAAGCAATTCTCTCATACATTACATTACAAATACTCCTCAACGTTGTTATGGACTCCTTACCTCCCAAGGAGTCCTCCCAAGGTTCCCCCATGCCTCCCAAGGTCCCAAACTTCATTATTTCGATGTTACTCTTCAAGGTAAGGGATCCTACCTCTCTCCTTCCTTCCATGTACTCTCTTTTTTGCCATTTCTTTTATGATCCATGTTCATATGATGGAGTATCTTATTTTATATTTATCATATTTTCCATTTTATTTTCATAAAATGAGAGAACCCCTCTTTCTCTCATCAATTTATTTTAAGAATGTTTAAGTGGCACCGTTAGGCTGCCAAATTTTTAAGGGATTCTTTCACCCTTCTCGTTTTCAAGATCAATTTTCATTTCAAATATTTCATATTACTTTTTATTATTTTTAGGTATGATATCTATATCCATCATACTAATAATTATGTTCATATTATAATATTCCCTACTTAATCTCATAAATTCATTTTTTTGAAGTTTTAAGTGACATAGTTAGGCTGCCAAATTTTCATAAGAGAAATCTGTTTTTTGTTTTCCTTTCACGTTTTACATTTCATATGTTATGTACATAAAATAACATTATCATGTTATTATATCCATTATATTCTTCCCCTATAATATTTTATGAATCATTTATGAGTGGGTGACCCATGTCCCCTCTAATTTCAATGTTTTCCAAAACACCGTAACATAGTCGTTATGCTGCAGAATTTTCATCTAGAAATGTATTTATATTTTTCTCAAATTATTTAATATTATTAAGTGAATAATAAAAGATAATTCTTCTATAGGGGAATTCACATATATATCTAAATGTTATATCTTAATTATTGGTCTTATATACAAGAAACCCACTTTCCTTTTTCAGTGGGTTTAAAGTGACATAAAGATCACGTCTTATAGCAGTTTTTAAAACGCTATGATTATGAAAGGAAACCTATTTCATTTATCATATATGGGTTATTTATGAAATTATTGATGATGATATATGTGGATTACATGATAATAATGTTATGTTTAAGGGTGCACTCTAATAGTGCTCCAATGCATTGGGTAAAGACTTAATCTCTAGAGACGGCCATTTTTAACAATGCCTTGGTGAATAACCTTGGTAATTTTTAAGGACACCTTGGTGATAGAACTTGGTGAAATAGAAATGATTTTTATGGTAAATTTTGTAGCGACATATTCAAGTTATGAAACAAATTATGTTTATTATGATATTCCTTATTATCTCTTCCTCATTCCTTAACGTTATTCTTCATTACATTTTGATGTATCTCATGTTCTCATATAAAATGTTTCCCATGTTTCCCTTACTAGTCCTTCTACTCACCCTTTCCATTGATGTAAGATCCCAGGTTATTTGATGCTGTAATGATCTTAGGATGAACAAATTATGAAACATTTTATGTTTTTAAGTAGAATTTTTCTTGTTGTTATGTTTTATGTTCCTAGTTTTCAAGACACTAAACCTTAAAGATCCTCATTTTTGTATAATGTACTGAAAATTTATGTGATAAAAAGGTGGGATTCTATATGTGTCTTCCTTACAATAATTAATTCAATTTTTTAATGAAAATACACATAGATTCTACAATCAATACCATGTTTCTTATTGAGGTTAAAATGATTCTTACACATCACAAACATATTAGGTACCATTTTCGTACAAATAAAAATGTCTGATTTATTATTCTAAATTTTGGTTATCCCACTGTTTTTAATAAAATTTCATTTTAATGTTGATACTTGAACCTTCAGTAATTCCAATGTCATTTTGAGGTCGTATTGACAGTCAAATAATTAATACAAAAAAATGTAAAAATTTCAATTGTCCTAATTTATAAAAACAATCCATATATTTCTTAATTATTTTAGTTTGTTACATGTATTTTTATTAATATTTCATTTGTTACATGACACAAATACATTGAGTCATACCGATCACATCATGTTTATGATTTATTTGATTCTGATTAAAATGTATGACCAATGAAATTTAAATATTTTCCCTAAATTATCAACCAAATCCAAATGAATTTTTTCAGTTATCCGTGAATGACACATTTTGAACTAAAAAATAAATTTTATATTGACATCAAATACAAAGAGTTATACTAGGAATGACATATATCAGTTTTTATGTGATGGTAATTCGATCACTTAACAAATTACATATGTATAATTTTATTAATGTATCAAAACAATATATTTTTCTAGTTTTTAGTATATTAGTTGTATATTTTAGTAACATTAATGTCAAATTTTTTTAGAATATTTGTAATTTTTGAAATAAAAGTCACATGGTGTATTTGGATGAATTTAAGTGATGATGATTCTTACTTGATAAATAAGACATATTTATCATTTAATAAAAGTATCAAAACAATATGTATGATTTTTCTACATTATTTACATTTTCATTTTTATTCATTAATAAAATTAAAGTTATTTTTAAATAATGAAGAAACAATTTGGATAAAACTATTAACAATGTTAATTAAATTAATGTGTGGATGATTCATTCATGTCAAAAATTACATATGCATCATTTTAAACCTTCATCTAAACAATAAGAATCTATTTTTTTATTATGTCACATTTTTTTGAAATTTTATTTTAAACTTGAAACACAATCATTAGGTCATAAGTGTTACATAGTTTAATGTTTTTACATAATATTAACCCATACATGTAATAATTTCCTTATGGATCAATTTCATATGGTATCAATATAGCCAGAATTCAATTTCTTGGATTTATTTGGAGCGCTCCTTTTTTACTAAAATGTCATTTTAAATGTGAAACAAGTAATTTGTGTCATACTTGAAAATTTTGATTTTTGTATGATGTGAGAGTGATTCTGTCACATGAAATATGGTTTATGAATAATTTTATCAAATTATAGAGAAAGTTTGAATTCTTTCTTTCTTTCCAATGACTGATAAATTTTTTAACTAAAATGAAATTTTTTTAATTGACAAGAGACACATTAATGTATAATGGGAACACCATATAGTATATTGAGGTGGGGATAATTCCAACACATCAAAAATTAATTATTTAAATATGTCCTAA
>CAUJRU010002212.1:0-26827 GCA_963277665.1 Viscum album | reverse complement strand
AAAAGTAAAGCAGGAACTCCGAGCTGTCCTCTAGAAATCCCACCTGAAGGGTGGGTACATATAGCATCGTCGGCTCCTTGGGTTTGTTTGTCTGCTTCAAGTACAACCCTCCTGATAGTCCACATCCGAGACCAGTCCCACTCCACAAGCCTCAACCACGATCAGCACTGTCTATCGTCTGCAACCAACACAACGTAGTGCAGGCATATCCAGTGCAGGGGTGAGTATACGATACTCAGTAGGGACCACGTGTCCCCCGAAATTCTCCCCGAATCCATGAAGGATAAACCACTATGGAAAGATACAATCATGAAGTAACAACCAAATCTACACAGGGATATGCCCATTCATATACCTAAGTCATCATTTCCAGTTCGACTCCAACTTTCGAACCAAAGTACAACCCTATCCACATAGGAAAGCACAACCCAATTGACATAAGAAAGCCCAACCCAATCGACATAAGATAGAAAGTCAATCATATCGAAGACAATTATTGAATGTCATGACTTGGCTCACACAGGTATACCACTCTTGTAGAGGGGTCGCGATGATTAGATATAGCCTCTGAGTTGTCTCCTCTACCGATCCCACGTAGGATCCAATGCCATTATTCATCGCTTCTAATCCCACATAGGATGCTTGTACAATGACCATCTCTACCGAACCCATGTAGGATACAAGTATAGTTTCCATCATTGCCGAACCCACTGATGATTCATGTACATTCATCCTCACGACCTATCCCACATTGGATCCATGTATAGTCGTCATCGTCGTCGGAGCCAGCTCTAGGGTGCCGGCACACAGCCCGCTCGATTCCCGGAGGGTCCGTTCCATGAGCCAAGGTATCGATAAATCAATTATCCCGATTTCCAATGTTGATGTATTTGAAAGTTCTGTCTCGTCAATAGGAACTCAACGCGACAGACGGCGCGTCAATCAGACGCCCGGTCTAAGAGTTATTGGTTTTTTCGTCCCAGGGGCCCTGTTGGTTTTTAACTTACAACCAACCTGACCATACTCCAGCTACATCCAATCCTTGAGTGGAGTAATCCAAAAGAACTGAATCACTAAGAAGAATCCAACAAATTCGATGGAACGTCAATCGGTCATCCAGATCTCATTTCATATGTGTTTTCCTCCGAGGGCCCGGTTGGATTTGTGTTCGAACCATCTCGACCATACCCAATGTTCTCCAAATCCTTAATTTCAATATATTGAAACGCCCATCTTGGTCCAAGGATCCCATCCCAACTAACAGTGCATCAATCGGAGGTATGTAGCACATGTTATGGGTGTTTGAACAGATTTGTCTGTAAATAGGGGGTTTGGGCCCGGTCCGACCCGACCCAATACCCGCCGGGTCGGCCCGAACCGGTTCGACCTGACTGGGGTCCGAATCTGGCCCTATTTGGCATGGCCCATCTTAGGTGGCGTGGAATGGCCCAAAAGGCGCAGCTCTGACCAGCGCGGCGGCCCGACCCAGCACAGGCGGTCCGGCCCTACGTGGGCAGTCCAGCCCAGCGCTGGCGGCCAAGCACCGAGCGGGTGCGAAAGGGGGGCGCTGCCCCTTTATCCCGAAATGGTGGACCGCAGGGTCTGACTAGATAATAAATTTGGGGTTTTCGAACCACCGGACTACATGGAAACGGCCGACCAAAATGGACAGCTGTTGTGGCTGCTGTAGGACTAGCTGGTCCCACCTCTTGGTTCTGTAGAGGCCAGTCGAGCCCGGATGGCTCCTCTAAACCGCCGCGGCCTTAGGTCGTGGCCCCTGTCCGACCGGTGCACTAGGACGGCGCTGCGCCCCTCCGCCGTAGCCTGCCCCGTTCGAGGTCCTCCATGGTGCTCCATCGCGGAGCGATGGCGTCGCGCCCCTCCACCACAACCCGCTCTTGGTCGCGGCCTCCTATGGCCTCACCGGCGCGTCGCGAAGGCACCACACTCCTCCACTATGGCACGCTCTGTCCGCGGTTCTCTCATTCCCGTGCAGTGCAACATCAATGTGTCTCTTCTCTTTCAAGCCATGAATAAGATCAACAAAAAAAGAGGAGGAGGATCGACCTTGTTTGGGCGGTCCGACCTCCTCCAATTATATTGATAAAAAGCGGCCAATAATTAACGAAGAACGTCAAATTAATCTTGAATGTAAAATCAACCCCTACCTCAATGAATTTCATGAAAGCTAGCATCACAGAAAATGGTGTCGTGCGGTGAGGCTCGATATACGTAGACAGAGAACGTCTGAGGAGGAAGCGGCATCTCCCTTTCATTGATGCGGAGAGAAGATGGAACGACGTGACGACGTTCTTCATTGAAGTATTGATGTTCTTCTCTGGAGAAGATGATGTTCCATAGGAGTTAGAACTGTCTCCCCCAAAGTCTCCACACAACGATCCAAGCCAAATAAAATAAGTCTCTCCTTATTTTTTTAAAGGATGGCATGGATTTCAAAAACAAAAACCAAATACAACCACACCTAATTAATTAAACTTATGTTGTCAACTTAATTATGTGGTTAGTTTGTCATGAATTAATGTGGAAGAGTTACATAACTCATGTGGGGGTTTAGAGGAGTTAAGGAATTTGATGTGGTGGGGCTCTTGTGGGCCCTCCCACACTAATATCCTATCAAGAGGAGTTTAGAATTAAGTGGGTCTAACCCCAACTCCCACACATAATATTAAACCACTTAGAAGAGAAATAAAAGTGTAACACAATTTTAATATCACTTTACACTTAATCCACATTTTTCTAACAACTATTCCTGAGCAAAAGAAACTCCAGAAAAAGACTTCCTATGAAATTACATGCACTGTAGTTTCATCAGTGCCCTCAGATTTGGATTCTGAACACCGGTTCAAAATTAAGAAAATCTAGCTCATTCATTCACTGAACTTAGCTGAGCTAAACCTTTTAAAGTGATTTCGGTCACACCGGGCCTCAGAATCAGGTGCCGTAAAAAAATTGTACCTGTAATATCCCAAAGAATATAAGAAAAAATTTTCCTTGAAATTTACTGGTCTTTACATTACTCCCACTACAGGGATTTACATCCCCGTAAAGATATTACACAAACTAGGGGAAAAAATTAGGGTACTGAGCATGCATCAGAGCCTCCCGCTCCCATGTTCTATCCTCGTGGATTTTGTTCTACCACCTGATGCGCACTAGAGGTATCGACCATCCATATAGAACCCTCTCCTGTCGATCCTTGATCTCCAATGGGACCTCTGAAAAGTCACTCTGTCGTCAAATTTCTAGCTCCCCATGATCGATGATATGCGTCTGGTCATGCATGTACCTCCTCCGCTAAGATACGTGAATGACGTCGTGCACCTGGTGCAACTGAGGTGGAAGAGACAAGTGATAAGACACCTCTCATATCCTGCTGAGAACCTAGCACGGTCCGATGAAGCGCGAAGATAACTTGTTTCCCCAGCCAAATAGTCGTAATCCATGCCGAGGTGAGACCCATAAGAAAATTTTGTCACCATCCTCAAACTCTAGTGTTTTCTGCCTCCTATATGCATAATACTTCTGTCAGCTCTGGGCAGTCCTCATCCACTACTGGATGACCAGTACCTTCTCCGTCATGGTTTAGACCATCTCTGGTCCTACAAGTGCTGACTCCCCAGGATCTGTCCAGGACAGAGGTGATCTACAAGGTCGTCCTACAATGCCTCGAATGGTGCCATCCCTGTGGTGGAGTGGAAACTATTGTTGTACGAAAACTACACCAAAGGTATGTGATCCTCCTAGCTATGACCAAAGTTGAAGACACATGCACGAAGCATGTCCTTGAGAGTCTGCATGGTCCTCTCCATCTGACCATCTTTCTGAGGATGAAAGGTGGTGCTCAGGCATAGCTGCATCCCTAATTCCTCCTGCAACCACTTCCAAATCCTGGAAGTAAAACTAGAAACTTGATCGGAGATGATAGATGATGGCACACCAAGATGTTGTATGATATCCTAATCATTGAGGTGTCCTAAGCCCTCTACTGAGCCCTGCTCTATGATGGGTGGGAAGTGGGCCAACATGGTGAGCCGGTCAACAATCACCCAAATGGAGTCGTGACCTATGGAAGAACGTGGAAGCCCTATCACTAAATCCATAAATATCCCATCGCACTTCCACTCTGGGACCTACAAGGGTTATACCAAGCTTGCTGGTACCTGGTGCTCCGCCTTCACCTGCTGGCAGGTGAGGCATCGTGAAACAAACTCCTCTTCAGCCTTCTTCGTACCTGGCCACCAATGCTGTCGTCTGAGATCCTGGTACATATTCTCTAATCAAGTATATACTACTAGATGGGATGTCTGAAACTCCCTCAGTACCTCCTCCCATAATGCAAACGGTAGCATGTTACGTCCCATGAAAAGGATGACATGCTCTCCCCTATAGAAAATCCATCAAGTGCCTGCCCTAGGGAAATATGTGAACTTCGCGTCTCATATTTAATGTCCCCACGATGTTTCTCTCTGAACTGCTGAAGAAGTGGAGGAGTGACTTTGAGTGACTGTAGAAAGGCTGCTCCAACTCTATCCACGAAGGATATCTGCAGCATGGCTAGCTGCATCGTCGCCTCACCGAGTAGCTGGATGTTTGACCTCCTGATGAGAGCATCAGCTACTACATTCCCCTTCCCAGTAGTATAGTCTTTCTCAATGTCGTAGTCCTAGAGGAACTCGAGCCATCGCCGCTGTCTCATGTTCAGGTCCTTCTGCGAGAAGATGTACCTGAGACTCTGGTGGTCAGAGTAGACTGTAAAGCGCTCTACCATCAGATAGTTCCACCACATCTTCAGAGAAAATACCACAACAACTAACTCCAAGTCATGGGTATCATAGTTCTGTTTAGGCTTCCTCAACTATCTTGATCCATAGGCGATCACTACCCACTCCTGCATCAGGACACACCCAAGTTTGGTCCCTAATGCATCGCATTTTACTACGTACCCTACTCCCTCCACAGGTACCCTCAAAATGGGCGCACTTATCAATATCTATCAAGCACCTGGAAGCTCTGCTAACATTTATCTAACCACACAAATGGTTTCCCCTTCTTCGTCAAAGCTAAAAGTGGTTCTGCAACTCTAGAGAAGTCTGGCACAAATCTCTGATAGTACCCAGTCAGACCTAGGAAACTCCACACCTTTGTCACGCTCCTGGGTGGCTCCCAATCTAGCACTGCCACGATCTTCGCAGGATCCACTGCAACTCCTGCCTCAGAAATGACGTACCCAAATATGTGAACCTTTAGAATCTTGAACCTGACCTTCGAGAGTTTACCATAAATCTAGTTCTCTCAGAGTGTATGCAGTACAACCCACAAGTGGTAGGCATGCTCCTCCATAGTATTCGAGTAAATCAATATGTTGTCGATGAACACTACGACAAATCAATTGAGGGAAGTCTACAAGATCCTTTTCATGAGACTCATGAACATAGTTGGAGCGTTTGATATTCCAAATGTCATAACCAAGAACACATAGTGGCCATACCGACACCTGAAGGTCGTCCTATGCACATCCTTATCTCGAACTCTGAGTTGACGATAGCCTGACCTGAGGTCTACCTTCAAGAACCAACGTGCTCCCTTGAACTGATCGAAGAAGTCGTCAATCCTAGGATGTGGATACATTATCTTCATGGTCACTTGGTTCAGGTAACTATAATCGACAAATAATCGCAAGATCCCGTCAGCCTTATTGGCGAAAAAAATCGGGGATGCCCAAGATGAAACACTGGCTCGAAGGAATCCCTTGAACTGAAAGTCCTCCAGTTGTTATTGTAGCTCATGAAGATCGGCGGGATCCATCCGATATGTTGGTATAGATATCGCCGAAGTCCCAGGGTAAAGGTCAATACAGAAGTCTACCTCTTTATGAGGAGGTAGTCCTATAATGTCTTCCGGAAAAACATCTGCATACTGATCCACCGCAATAGGAAAACTCAGACTGCACACTTCTACTGCTCCTAGGATGAGGTTAGCCAACTGATGAGTGACCGGTTGTCCTCTTCTCTGCGTGAGTCCATCCCGTGCTGCAAAGGCTCCCTTCTCGCCGGTGAAGGTGCACATGCTCCCATCGGTGAGAACACATCACACCATGCGCCTAATATAGTCTATTTAAATATTTACCATAGATAACAAATCCATGCCGAGGATGACATCGTATGGCCTCGACACCACTGCAAGATGATCCCAACCAAATATCTCACCTCCTATAGTAATATCACATTGCAGGAACCAGTGCGTAATTGTCGAGTCTTCTCCCGTAGGAGTCTCTACCTGTAAGGATCGAGCAAACGGCTCCATCAGAATCTCCGAGCTCCAAACACGGGCTGAGAAAATGAAATAATGGCACGCCCCTTTGTCTATATGAACTGCAGAAAGGGTGGAGTAGACACAGATAGTACCTCAAATCATCTCAAGTGCACCGTGGTCATAGGCCTCTACCACTTGATGATGAGAATGCCTCTGTCCGCCAGCTCCCTGTGGTCAGGGTGGAACTCCTGGTGGTGGTGGTGGTGGTATAGCCTCAAAGCATCTCCCACCACCCGCTGCTCGGCCAGCTCCTCTGCCTCGTCCGCCCACTCCCTATGGACTATTATGGTCGAACCTCTTCCTCTTCATGGGTTGTCACTCAAACGTCTGCTACTCCTCTACATGGCGGGTCGGGCAGTCATGAGCCATGTGGCCCTGTCCTCCGCATGCATAACACCCTCTGTCTCTCGTATGACTGGCTCTTCTGTGTGTGACCCACACCTCTGAACCAGTATTCTGAGGACTCCCACATGATGGTCTGGTCCACTTGGACCCCTGTGACATCTGTTGACTTCCAGCTGCCGATGACTCCGGTACGTGTCACCATGCAGTAGGTCTCACTACTGGTGAAGGCTCTGCAAGAAATCTCTTCACGAGAAGGGCTCTCTCTTGTACTCAAAGCTATATGGTAATTTATAACTTTAATTTATCCTGCTCAAACACGGTGAAGATGAAGAGTAGAAATTATTGAAGAATATAAGTCTTAAATTAATTAGCCAATTAACAACAATTCATTCATAAAATAACATTCAATACATCCATTGCATCCCCCTACAATCAACCCCTTAGGGGGTTAGACATTCATTGATGGAATACTCTCAATGGTGGGATGAAGATGGCTAACAAGAATTGTATTAAATAAATTAAAACTGCGGAAATAACGAGCACTCCTCCGTGTGTGTGAACGAAATTCACACCTATGTGCGAAATAATTCACAACAACACAGAGATATCAATTTTTATTGTGATAATGCAGTTTTAATAAAAGAAATGGAAAATATAGAAGAGGATGAAGTTGATTAATAACATATAGATACAAAAAAGAAGCTTACATGGAAATGGAAAACATTAAAAAGGAAATTTGGAAGCATGACCATTCAAAGAAACAAGAAACACATGATGATAATCAAAATATACCCCCTTATTTTCTTCACCACCAGATCCTTATATAGCCTTATTCAGAGCCTTAGTTCCTCCCCCAACAATTAATTCTCCCCCCAACAATTAATAAAGTCAATAGTATGGAGGATAATCAAAAGGAAATTGATGTTTCGAAGTTGACTCGGAAAACTGTCCAGATTCATCATCCATTTGAATGCTTGAAATTGAAAGTAAATATGGCCGAATAATTAGTGTTCATAGAAGAAAAATATCTTATTACATGTGTCCTCTTGTATCTGTAAATATTTCAGGAAATTTGGTGTAGCCGTTTGAATGTTATGGTCGAAATGTTGGTAGGACTTTATGTGCATTTATGTTGGGTCCACCATTTAAATCTCAACTTCAGATCACTTTAGCATCATGAAAACTCCAGAATTAGCTCCGTCCACAGTGAAATAAAATGATCCTCATATTTTTATATTTCTAATGAAAATATATTAGCTTTATTGGGCTTGGTTTGTGGGCCCCACATTTGTTTGATGGGCCATAGTCACATTATTCTTTTTCCAGAAAATTTATACATTCAGGTGAAAAATTCACCATATTCCCTTGGGATTAATCCATCAAACCAAAAAGAAAAAATTTTCCAAATAAAGTGATCAATCATATCCCAAATATAGAATTCTTAAAATGAATATAATGGTTTCAAAAACAGATTAATTATTGGGCCCAAATTTTCATTTTAAACATTAATTTCATTTAAGATGAGAAATGAAGTTCTATTTATGTAATGCACTAAAAACAATGTTTATGGACTTTGGAACAAATAATATAAAGATATTAATAATTAATATTAGCCAATTTTAGTGACTAGTCATCATGATAAAGCACAGTGAATAATAAGTGAAACTAACTCGTCACCTAAATAGGTATACTAAGTTCCCAACCTCACCATGTATACTCTCACCAATTAATGCATACAAGGATATATCATATAACAAAGAATATCAATGGTTCCCCGCTACTACTTCCCCACTGGTTTGCCACTTTTCCCAAATGTCACACATCCTATGAATATCTCTTCAAAATGGAATTCCCACAAACACCTAGGTGAATCACCACAATATTCAACACCTGCTACACAAAGGCTTTCCCATAGACACCTGGGCGAAGCACCACACTATCCTCACAACCAAAAGTAACCAGGTAGTTTTCGAGAGCCACCACAGCTCGTATAATGTGTATCGTATGTCATGTATTATACCTCAAGCCATTACAGCACATACACTGAGTAAGAATCCTAAATCCATCACAACCTACACATGTAACACCTCTAGTAATACATAGTAAACTATATCCAGAATATATGTGTGTGAAAAAACAACAAGACATTATAGCCCTCTACACACATATATGGGAAAAACTAACCAATGTGCCCATCAGCACAAGTAACTACCAAGATAAGAGAGCGGGGCCAAACGGGGTAGTCATCCATTCATCCTCCCACCAGAATATTGGGAAAACACCCCCCCCCCCCATGGATAAGAATCCCCGGGGTGTTAGTTTTTCTTACTTATAGGGTGGAGTAGCATATAGAAACACAATGAGTACAGGATATATTTTAACTCGCAACCACACTATGGGCATTACCTAGACATAGACACAACAAAAGCTAACATCTCTCAGACTCTGTGTTGCTACTTCTAAGACTAGGTATCCTATAAGCACACAACCATTTAAATAGATATATTAGAATACATCATTCCCTTATTATCAGTTCCACTGTATGTTAGTTAATTGTTTATACATTAATTAACCATGAACAATTCCACATTAAAATTTCGTTAACATCACACATAATGTGTAACAACCCAAAGTTTCATTAATGGAAATCCCTCTTGATCTAATTAAACGTCTCTTTATGTTTATATAAAATGTCAACTTCTTTGGTTTTATGTTAAGAATATTTACTATTGCTAATATAGGCGTTGAACAGTGATCACATGATTAGTATAAATATAGGACTTTAACAAATCCATTTTACTCAGACAAAGGAAGTGATGGCCTCATCCAGTAGAATTTCCCCATATGAAGCCCATTTGCCAGAGCTCGGAAAAGAGGTGGCGTATTTGAGATTCTCCCTTAACAAAGCCCAAGATGAGCTTCATAATGTCAAGCTAAAACGTGACCGTATACGCGAAAAGTGGAAGTTGATTGAAATTACCACTCGATCGATATTATCTGAGCCACCCCAAGAGTCTGTCACCATCGCACACCTTACCCTCAGGTCTTATGCGGCTGTTTTATTGAGTTATGTAACAAATATGTAGTAATATGTTCATGTACATTATTTTTTGCATATAATATTGAATATAATTTCTAGTCTTTTTTGATACATTATAAATAGTTTTGAAAGTACAAATAGTGTTTTTTGTTATTATTTAATTTAGAAATATCTTTTATTAAATTAAGGGATTTTTGAAATCAATAATTTTTTAATAAAATAATATTATTATTATTAAATTAATTATTTATTAAATATTATTGATCTTATAATTTTATGAATGCAATTAAAATTTTTTATTAAGGTTTGAAAGCCATTTTTGTCAAAACCCGTGAATTTTCGATAAATGTTGGCTTTTTTTAAAGTGAAAAATTAACATATTTAGAAATTTTTTTAGATAATATAAATGTCATTTCTAGAATCAAGACGTCAAAATTATCCAACACTGAATTTTTCATAATTTTCTGAGAAAGTTAAATTTTTGGGTAAAAATTAAATACCGTTTAAATGTATAATGGGTTTTATGACATATTAATGACCCAAGGGTGATGTAATAAAATACCATAATCCTTATTTTCGTCCAATATATGTTTTATCATTAAAATAATGTGATATTGGGTTTGTTTGACTTACTTTTCAAAGCATTAATTGACCCCTCAAGACATATTCAACACTTTTCCATTTTAAATTAATTTCCATGGGAGTGTGACTCACCTCCAAATAAGCAACCTTATTATTTTAGTAAGTTATGACTTGGGCCTTAAAAAATTTTTTTTTCCTCTTCCCTTTTCTAAAAACCATGGGATGGTTTGTGGTTTGGATTAATTTAATGTAAGGGGACCCAAACCTAAATAATAAAGAATTTCCTCACCATTCCTTTATAAACCCACCCAAGATACCACATCCTCCTCACTCAAAGACCTAGGAGTTCGTCCAACCTCTTCCCAACTCACTCTAGAATATTCCCAAGGTTCCCCAAGCTCCCAATAAGCCTCTCTCAAGCCTCTCTCTATCCTTTGGAAGCAGACTTCCAAGTAAGAGTTTGTTCTTCCTTTCTCATTTTTTTCGAAATTTCGTTAAGTTGTTTTTCCTTTTAATTTCAATTATGAATGTTTAGTTATGGTTTCACACCTCCCCCATACTGCCCTCTTATTGTTTTAATGATGGGATACCCCTTTCTCCCTCATTAAATTCCTCCCATGTACACCCATTAACATGCTGAAATTCTGAAAGGAACGTCTCTCTCTTCTTTTACATTCAAGCAATAATTTTATCTCATGAATCTAAATTCCATTAAAATTGTTGAGACATGTAACTATATGACCTCCTTACTGTCCATTACATGTAAATATTATTATTAACCCGTTTCTCTCTCATCAAACTTTTTTATTAATTCTTATGTCACGTCGTTACGCTGCCGAAATCGCACGAATTTTCTAAGACAATGTCATTGTGTCGTGAATACCGTGCTCATTTATCCATCAAGGTTATTCAACTATATGCACATTTACTTATTGATTATAAATTTCCATTATGAATTCCATATTCCTTTATCGTGGAATAAATGATTATATTTCATGAATCCATGTTTTATGATCCATGTGGCACACTTATCCATGAAATGAAATGGTTAAGAAGGGTGTGCCCTTATAGCGCTCCAATGCATTGGGTAAAGTATAGTATCATGATACGACATGTGAAATTATTTTTGACTCATTCTAATTCAAGTGCAATGAGGGTTTACTCGTGGTTCATGTGCAATGAGTGTTTACTCATGCTTTATGTGCAATGAGCCTTGGCTCATGCTAATTCCATGTTAAGTGTTGTTGCCACATTTCCATGTTATGATTATCATGCGTTATCATGCCTTTATGTTCTTGTTTTTCTTATGACCTACTGATATGCCTATTTTCTAATATTTATTTTACTCCTCGTGTTATTCCATGTTTACTCTCTTACTGGGCTTTATAAATCACCCTTTTCTTATGCATGTCCTCAGGTTATCCCATTCAATTCTTGGTATGAAGGAATGTAGTGGTCATGAAAAGGATGTTTTCAATAAAGATGTTGTATTTCATGTTTTCAGTTTTTATGTAATGATCCTAATCCCCAAAGAAAGTAAACCTCTCGATCTTCATTGTTGTATCAAGTGAAGTTTTATGTAATGAATCATGTTAAAGTTGTAATAAAAAGTAGGGTTGTCATAGTTGGTATCAGAGGATAGGTTTAGTTATTATTGGGATTAAGAAACCCTTGTAAATCCTTAGATACAAGACTAATTATAATAAAAAAATCCCTAAGTTATGGTAAATACTAAGTAAGTGGTTTATCAAACAAATACATCCATGTCTGGATAGGAGCAGGTAGAGGCATCTTTGGCACAGATGTATCCTAGGGGTAAAACCTAAAAACACCGCTTTGAGCTAGACTCGAATGGGAACTGGTTCACAACAACAGGCCTTACTGCACTCTTGGTTACGACAATCTCAGGGGATATGTTTTGATAAATTCACAATCTTAGTATGAACCCTTATTAAGGGGAAAATGCCCCTACGAATATATGTTAGAAAGTAGATCATAAAAAGCCTAGATTGAAGCCTATAGACTCGTGATTTAAGGAAATAAAAGTTTATTTATGAGTCATCAACATTGGATTTGGATTACCCTTTATGTGTTACCCCTAATTTTCCTTTTATTCCACCAACAGACAGTAATAGGAGGACTCTGGCTAACAACCATTGTGAAGATCAGTGTGGTGACTGTACTAATGAGATTCCAAATCCAATGGGAGCGGGAATCGGAAACTTTTTCATGCTTCTCTCTCAACTAACTCAAGTTTTTAAAAGAAACATGGTTCCAGAAGAACTGTTTTTGACGCTTTAGTCGGGGCGTGCGCATCCGTCTATGGAGGACGCGCAGCTATTTCCCCGCATTACCACATTCCCAAGGCGGGCGGCATTTGTTCCCTGTTCAGGTACGTCTTCTCCTTGATCGAAATGGGATGATGGGATGTCAGTTCTTCTTTCCGTGGATTCCTCCTTAGAACTCATCACCTAGTCCGGGTCTCCCTCATAGATTTAATAAGTTGTTCGTGAATCTCATTCCCGGTGTCATATCTTCATGGACGCCGGTTAATTACACTACTTACGTCAAGACTTTCCATAGGGTCTTGACATGGTAGCGACCTTCGGTCAGAGTAGATGGCAACATCAGGAATGTCAGGGCATCTCTGGGTGTGCGGACATAGGGGAACCTGTATTCTTCTTCATAAGAGGGAATATCAAGGGTGCAGAACCTGAGGTATGTATCTGAGGTTTTCCTCAGAATCCCGTGTTTAACACGGGGTATGTTGTATGATTAATTTCTAGCAGAGATGGTTACTCCAAAGGCGTATCTTCCGAGGTTTTCCTCAATAATCTCATGTTTATCACAAGGTAGGCCGCGAGTTAAACGTCTTGCGAAGATGGTTACCCCAAAGGCATGTCATCCGAGGTTTTCCACAGGCATATCATGTTTATCACGAGGTAGGCCGTATGTTTAACATCTTGCGGAGACGGAATGAGGGTGATCAGAACGTCCCATAGAGACATATTAGATTGGTATATCCCAAAGGGATAACATCTGGATGATGGATGGATCAGAAAGCCCAGTGAGGACGGATCTGAGGTGGTACACTCCCTAGAGGGGAAAAGGGTGATGAATCGGAGTGTACACAAAGGACAAAGACCCAGAGATATGATGGGTCCTACACGTGGAAAGAGTCCCACGCGCCACTAGGAGCAGCGAGGAGGTGGATGGCATGATCCCACCGGGATGTGGTGGCCCGCGTGAGAATCAGGATGGGTGATGGATGGATGAATGAAGTGGAGGGGGAATGAAATGGGACCATCACAGGGGCGACATTGATGTTGGGCTTGAGCCTTGAAGAGGCTTCCTACGTATCCCTGTGGCAGGGAATCAAAGTCTGTGTTGTTCTGGATGGTGCCGGTGAACCGACGTGAAGGTGGACCTTGGCCCGATGGATGTCGTCAGTGAACCGACGTGAAGGTGGACCTTGGTCCGATGAGCATCGTCAGCGAACTGATGTGAAGGTGGACAATGATCTGATTAGAATTTTCAGCGAACCGACGTGAAGGTGGACCTTGATCCAATGGTGGTGGGCTTGAACCTCCGAGAGGCTTCCTACGTACCATTCCGTGACATGGATCAATGACCACGTATTTCAGGTTGGATGCTGGAAGGCCGACGTGAATGAGGAGGACCAAGGGGTTCCTAGAGATGGTTGGATTGGACCTCGTGGAGGCTTCCTACTAACCATGACTTAACATGGATCAAAGACCACGTAGTTCAAAGGGGGCTTCGTCGGCGAACCGGCATGGAGGTGGACCTTGGTCTGATGGGTGGTGGGCTTGAACCTCTGGAAGGCTTCCAACGTACCATGCCTTGAAATGGATCAAAGACCTCGTAGTTCAAATTATGGAATTCGTCAGCAAACCGACGTGAAATTGGACCTTGGTCCAATGAGATATGGGCTTGAACCTCAGGGAGGCTTCCTACGTACCATGCCTTGACATGGATCAAAGACCTCGTAGTTCAAATGGTTTCCTAGGTGAACCGACGTGAAAGTAGACCCAGGGGTCCACTAGTGGTGGGATTGAACCTCTGAAAGGCTTCCTACGTACCATTCCTTGACATGGATCAATGACCTCGTAGTTCGGGTTGGTCACAACGGCTTGTCGTCGGACTGGAATACAGTTTAACATCAATCTGGATGAGAGTGAACCCTGACGTGAATAAATGATGGGCGGTGGGCTTGATCCTCATGGGGGCTTCCTACGTACCATGCCTTGACATGGATCAATGTCCCCGTAGTTTGGGTTGGCGGTGGGTTTTGGCGAACTGATGTAAATGAGGAGGGACCTTGGTCCAAAGGGGGATGGGCTTGAACCTCAGAGAGGCTTCCTACATACCATGCCTTGACATGGATAAAATTCCTCGCAGTTCAGGTGGTGACAACGTCTTTCTGTCGGACTAGAATGCAGTTTACCATCATGCTGGATGAAGGTAGAACTCGACGTGAATTGGATGACGGGTGGGCTTGAACCTCGTGGAGGCTTCCTATGTACCATGCCTTGACATGGATCAAAGAACTTGTAGTTCAAATGGGTGTGCAGTTTAATGTCATGCGGGACAAGGGCATACAGTTTAACGTCATGCTGGACGAGGGCATGCAGTTTAACGTCATGTTGGATGAGGTCATGGAGTTTAACGTCATGATGGACGAGGTATTGTCATGGCCAATGCCAACTCTAAGCCCATGCGAGTCATTCTCGGTGTGAGAAACAAGAGACAGCAAGGACCTGACGATGACGCCGTGAAGGGTGCGTCCGTGAGAAGCGAAGAGGGGATTATGCATTAGGCGGCCCATTAGTGTTGGGACATACACCAAGATGGAGGCCTAAGGAAAAGAATGATGATAGTTTTGGGCATGAGCCTTGAAGAGGCTTCCTACGTATCCCCGTGGTAGGGAATCAGAGACTATGTAGTTCTTATGATGACGGCTTACCATTGGATGAGGATGTCAACGTCTTGCCGCTGGATTATGTCATAATGGCTTACCTCTAGATAAGGATCACAATGGCTTACCGCTGGATAAGGATCACAACGGCTTACCACCGTATAAGGATTTCAACGTCTTACCGCTGCATGGGGTTGCAACGGATTACCGATGGATGGGGATGTCAATGGCTTGCCGCTGTATGGGGTCACAACGACTTACCGCTGGATGAGGATGTCAACAGCTTGTCGCTGGATTGGGTCACAACGTCTTACCGCTAGATGAGGATATCAACGGCTTGCCGCTGGATTTGGTTATAACGGCTTACCGCTGGATAAGGATCACAACGGCTTACCGCTGGATAAGGATCACAACTGCTTACCCCGGTATAGTGATGTCAACGGGTTACCGCTGCATGGGGTTGCAACGGCTTACCGCTGGATGGGGATGTCAAATGCTTGCTGCTGAATGGGGTCCCAACGGCTTACCGTTGGATGAGGATGTCAACGGCTTGCCGCTGGATTGGGTCACAACGGCTTACCGCTGGATAAGGCTATCAACGGCCTGCCGCTGGATTGGGTCAAAACGGCTTCCCGCTATATAAGGATCATAATGGCTTACCACTGGATAAGGATCACAACGACTTACTTCTGTATAAGGATGTCAACGCATCACCACTGCATAGGGTTTCAACGGCTTACCGCTGGATGGGATCACAACGGCTTACCACTGCAAAGGGATTTCAACAGCTTACCGCTGAAAAGGAGTGACAATAGTGAATGGGGATTATGCAAGTGTGCTGCCCTGGTGCCGCTATGGAGAGGAAATGGTGAATGGGGCTTACACAAGGAAGTTTCCTGGGTGCCGCTATTAAGCGGAAAAGGTGAATGGGGCTTACGCAAGGAAGATGCTCGGGTTCCGCTACGAAGCGGCAATGGTGAATGGGTTTACTCAAGGAAGCTACCCGGTGTGCCACTAAGGAGCGGCAATAGTGGATGGGGCTTACGGTAGGTAGCTGCCTGGATGCTGCTATGGAGCGGCAATCGTGAATGGGGCTTACGCTAGACTGTTTCCCGGTGTGCCGCTAAGGAGCAGCAACGGTGGATGGGTCTTACACTAGGAAGCTGCCTGAATGCCACTATGGAGAGGCAATAGTGAATGGGGATTATGCTAGGAAGTTTCCTTGTGTGCCGCTAAAGAGAGGCAATGGTGGATGGGGCTTACACTAGGAAGCTGCCCGGATGCCGCTAAAGAGCGGAAATCATGGATGGGGCTTACGCTAGGAAGCTCCCCGGGTGCCGCTATGGAGCGGCAATGGTGAATGGGGCTTACGCTAGGAAGTTGCCCGGCTGCCGCTATGGAGCGGCAATCGTGGATGGGGCTTACGCTAGGAACCTTCCCGGTGTGCCGCTAAGGAGCGGCAATGGTGAATGGTGATTACGCTAGGAAGCTGCCCGGTGTAACGCTAAGGAGCGGCAATGGTGGATTGGGATTACACTAGGAAGCTGCCCGGGTGCCGCTATGGAGCGGCAATGGTGAATGGGGCTTACGCTAGGAAGCTTCCCGGATGCCGCTATGGAGCGGCAATCCTGAATGGGGATTACGCTAGGAAGCTGCCCGGTGTTCCCCTAAGGAGTGGCACTGGTGGATGGAGATTACTCTAGGAATTCTCCCGTAATGTCTTCCTCATGTCTGGACATGAGGGCATCTGGACTTACTGGTGGGTTTAGGTTTAGGATTCTACACCTATGCGCTAGTGCACAAGTGGGATAACACCAAGTGGTGTTCGAATTATGCCACTGTAATCATGGCATTAGGCTTCTTATGCATGTAGCATAAGGAATCCCTTATTAGAGGCAGAGGCATCCTATGTTTGGAACATAGGGATTTCTACAGTTTAAAGTCATGTAGATAGGACCCTTAGCATCTCATGTTTGGAGCATAAGGCATCTCTCGTATAGGGCATGAGGCATCCTATGATTGTAACATAGAGAGAATACTATAGTTTAAGGTTATGTAGGTAGGACTGTTGGCATCTTATTCTAGGAGCATGAGGCATCTCTTGTTTGGAGAAAGAGGCATCCTATGTTAGGAACATAGGGAGTACTACAGTTTATAGTCATGTAGATTGGACTATTGGCATCACTTTCTTGATGTATGAGGCATCTCTCGTATAGAGCGAGAGGCATCCTATGTTTGGCATATAGGGATTACTATAGATTAAAGTCTTGTAGATAGGACTGATAGCATCTCATGCTGGGGAAAGATGCATCTCCTGTTTGGTGTTACAGTTTAGAGTCATGTAGATAGGACTATTGGCATATCATGCTTGGAGCATAAGGCATCTCTCGTATAGGTAAAGATGCATCCTATCATTTGTTAGACAGGGATTACTACAGTTTAGAGTCATGAAGATAAGACTATTGTCATCTCATGCTTGGAGCATAAGGCATCTCTCGTATAGGGAAAGATGCATCCTATGTGTGGAACATAGGGAGAATAATACAGTTTAGAGACATGTATGTAGGACTGTTGGCATCTCATGCTAGGAGCATAAGGCATCTCTTTATTGGATAAAGGGGCATCCTATCATTTGTTAGATAGGGATAATACTGCAGTTTAGAGTAATGTAGGTTGGACTATTGGAATCTCATGCTAGGAGCATAAGGCATCTCTCGTATAGAGAAAGAGGCATCCTATGTTTGGAACATAAGGATTACTATAGTTTAGAGTCATGTAGAAAGGATTATTAGGCAGAAGGTGCCTAGAAATGCTTGGTGTTGGGACTTACGCAAGGGCGGCCCTTTATGGTTCAACCTTGCATAGGAGCCAAGTGATTGGGTTTGGAGGAGTTTCATGAGGAATGGTTCGACTCAACGTACTCGGGGAATTGATGATGAGAACCACAACTAACAACATAGTAAACAAACCAATAGTAATACATCAACTCAAGGTGTTTCATGGTGTGTGGAGGAGTGTATCAAATCATGGTATTCTATTGGTTGAATGTGGGAGAGCATAAGGGCACAATGGAAAATCCCGGAATCCCTGCCCAAAATGTTCGCGGTGCGACTCTCCATTATTCATCGGGGTCTGTCACGGTTGCAAAGGGACCGGCCGGGAGGTTTGGGACCGAAGGCCAGCACTGACCCCGAGTGGGGCTGCGGGGGCGTAGCCACCATGGTATGGACCGGTGGGTGCGAAGGTATGATCCTCGCAAAGGATAGGTATTCTCCAAGTAGCTTCGCGGAGCATGAACTCGCGGAGCAATGGTCTCTCACGGAGGAAAGGGGTATCGCGGAGCAAAGGGGTCTCACAGAGCAAAGGGGACTCGCGGAGCAAAGGGGATCTCGCGGAGCAAAGGGATCTCGCGGAGCAAAGGGGATCTCACGGAGCAAAGGGATCTCGCGAATCTTGGTCTCACAGAGCAGAATCACAGAGCATGGTCCTATTGCGGAGCATGGGCCTATTGCGGAGCAAGGGCGGCTCGTGGAGTGCTTGCAGAGCAGCAACACGAAGGAAGCTACTCATGGAGCATGGCCTCGCGGAGCCGCAAAGCAGAGCTCCACGAACCGGGAGATCGACCGCCCAAGGGGTGAAGTGGCCATGGCCGTCTGTCTGGAGAAGGGGGGTGAGCTGGGTATTTATAGGCAAGGGGCGCCGTGAAGCAAAGCTCGCTCGGCGCGAAGACATATCTTGATCCGCGAAAGATCTTCGCGGTGCATCGCGAATGTCAAAGGACTTCATGGATCCGTCCCGCCACCTTTGCTTCGTGGCGGTTTCGCGAACATCAAATTCGTTCGCGGAGCATCCCACCTCTTGTGCTTCGCGGTGGGCTCGTGAACGTCAGGGCGTTCGCGGAGCGTCACCTCCTCCTCTACTTTGCGGTGGGTCGTCGCGGTGCGTCGCGAACGTCAAATAGGTTCGCGGAGCTTTCCTCCTCATTCCTTCATGGAAGCGCTCCGCAATCACGGAGGCGGCTTCGGGAATGGGCTTTGCAAACCAGTTTTCCAGCTAAAATTCAAATTTCCATAAATCATAATCCGTAGCTCCGTTAGGGCCCTGAGACCAACCAAATTGAAGCATGTGAAATGGTCTACGATCTTGGATCATGTATAGAAGCATTTGGAAAATTATGGGGACGAGTTTTCCAGGGTCTACAAGAACTTTCAACCCCCCCCCCCATGAAAGAAGAAGTCGCTATCGAGAGCATAATGAGACAAAGACTTCTTACTTTTAGTGGATCATCCGATCCCAAGATTTCTGAAAAAATGGATCAACTCCTTGAGAAGATATTCCCCATCCTCTAATGTTCTGAACAAGAAAAGGTTCTCCTGGAGTCTTATCGTATGGAGGGTGAAGCTGATCAATGGTGTACGTTGATCAAAAATACTAAGCCTGAGGAGGAGATAGAGGCTTTGGAATGGAAGGATTTCTAGAATATATTTTTCGATAAATATTTTCCACGAACCCTCTAACTTAAGATGGAAAGGGACTTCCTTTCCCTCATGAAAAAAGATGAAGAATCTATTGGAGCGTACGAGGAAAACCTCACAAGGCTTGTACGATATGCTTTCAGCTTTTCATTACCCCCGAATGCAAGGTTGACCGCTTATTTGGTGGGCTGAAGCCTAGCCTGCAGAAAGCATTAGCAATCCGTGACTTCGACAGCTATGAGGAAATTGTCTGATGTGATCTCAAGGTCGAAATGGAGATCGGGGAATCACAGGGGTATCATGGGGACAAGAAGCGTAAGGTGGACTTCAATGATGGTGGTCCAATGGATAAATCCAATGGTGCTAAGAAGATCCAGCACCCCACTTGCCAAATGTGTGGAATGAAGAACCCTGGAAATTTCATTAAGGGGATGAGAAAATGCTTCAGGTGTTGAAGAGAAGGGATCCTAGCTGTTAGTTGTCGACAAGAAGGACCCGTGGCTGTGACAGAGGAGAGTAACGCTCCGTTCGAACCTCAACACATTGTTCAATACTACAAATGCAAAGAACCAGGTCATTCTGCAAATCAGTGCCCTAATCCAAGGGTTATCAGAGGCAACCAACAACCTCCAAGACAGCAATGAAGAGCTTTTTCCATCACTTCTGCCAATGTGAACCCCGACAACGAAGTGGTGACAGGTACACTAGTTATTCCTTCAAGAATAGCGAACGTACATTTTGATTCAGCTTCTACGCATTCTTTTATATCTAGAAAGTTTATTAGATCAATCCTAGCACCACCACAGATCCAAGGGATATCGGAGGCAACCAACAACCTCCAAGACAGCAAGGATGAGCTTTTTCCATCACTTATGTCGATGTGAACCCCGACAATGAAGTGGTGACAGGTACGCTAGTTATTAATTCAAGAATAGCGAACGTAAATTTTGATTCAGGTTCTACGCATTCTTTTATATCTCGAAAGATTAGTAGAACAATCCCAGCACCACCAAAAATCATGTAAGTAATGATGTCCGTGAGTATGACAAATGGGGCAATCATTGCATCCCATGAATATAAGTCCTCCCCTGTTATAATCTGTGGATTAAATTTCCTGGAGGACCTATTCATACTCCCTCTGGTGTAATTTGATGCAATTCTTGGCATGGATTGTCTTTCCTTATATAGAGCCAACATAAATTGTCGGGAGAGGGAAATCACACTCCATCTAGAGAATCGACCCCCGATTCATTTGAAGTGTCAGGAGGAAGATGAATCTCCTTTATCTCCATCATCTCAAGCATGGATATTACTGCCTTATGAGCACACATATCTTTCTCAAATGATTGAGTCCAAGAAAGAAATCATCGTTGACGAAATTCCTATTGTGAGGGAATTCGCTGATGTGTTTCCCGAGGAACTGCCTGGTCTTCCTCGAAGAAGAGATGTTGACTTCTCAATTGAAAATATACCTGGGGAGCTACCAATATCCAAGGCTCCATATAGAATGGATGTTTTTGGGCTTGAAAAGCTAAAGAAACAACTATAGGAGAATCTGGATAGTGGGTTAATATGCCCATGTGCTTCACCATGGGGAGCACCAGTCATCTTCCTCAAGAAGAAGGATGGGTCAATGCGGCTCTGCATCAATTATAGTGAACTTAAAAAAATCACGATAAAGAACAAGTATCCTTTTCCACGGATCGATTAATTGTTTGATCAGCTGCATGGAGCACAATACTTCTCCAAGGTGGACTTATAGTCGGTATATTATCAAGTAAAGGTGAAGAAGGAAGATATCTTCAAGACTGCTTTTCGCACAAGATACGGGCAGTATGAATTCATAGTAATGCCTTTCGGACTCACCAATGCTCTATCAATATTCATGGACTTGATGAATTGATTCATTAGAGATTACCTTGACAAATTTGTGGTAGTCTTTATAGATGATATTAAAATATACTCCAAAACCAAGGAGGATCACGAGGAGCATTTTAAAACTGTACTAGAGACTTTGCGCAAGGAGAAGCACTATGCAAAGTACAACAAGTGTGAGTTCTAGTTGAAGGAAGTATCATTCTTCGTCCATATCATCACAAGCAATGGGATATCTGTGGAACCCTCCAAAACAGATGCAATTGAGGGATGTCCGAGGCCAACATCGGTAACGGATATCCATTGCTTCTTGGGGTTAGCTGGATATTATCGATGATTTGGGAGTAATTTATTACGATTGTCCAACCCTCTTACCAAACTAACTCGGAAGGGAGTAAATTTTTCATGGAGTGATGAATTCGAGGAAAGCTTCAAGGAGTTTAAAAGGAGGCTTATCACTGCACCCGTGCTCACTTTACCCACAAGTGGGGAACTTTTTTGGTATTCAGTGATTCTTCAAAGAAGGGATTAGGTTGTGTGCTGATGTAGAATGACAAATTGATATCCTATGCCTCAAGGTAGTTCAAAATCCACAAGAAAAACTATCCAACGCATGATCTGGAGTTGGAGACTGTTATCTTTGCCTTGAAAATATGGCGGCATTATCTCTATGGAGAGAAATGTGAGATATATTCTGACCATAGGAGTCTAAAATATATATTCACACGGAAATAGATTAATATGCGCTAGAGAAGATGTATAGAGCCATCAAGTATTATGACTGTTCAATACATTACCACCCTGAGAAAGAGAACAAGGTGGCAGATGCCCTAAGTAGAAAGGACCCAGCAATTGTATCAATGATGAGAATTGAGAAGGATCCAATCTTCTTAGAATTGATGAAGATGGATGTGGGAATCATAATGAAGGGAGAATCATCAATCCTTTCACAAATGATTGCTCAACCTTCTATTTTGGAAAGGTTAAAGGATGCTAAAAAGGATGATGTGGGAATTCAAGAAAAAGTTGAAACTACCAAAAAGGGGAAATCCTCGTAGATTAATTTTAATGAAGAAGGAATTGTGTGGTTTGGGAAAATTATATGTGTTCCATCAATTCCGGAGCTGAAGAAGGAACTTTTGGACGATTCACATAGTTAAAATTGTTCTATTCACCCAGGGAGCACAAAGATGTATCGAGATCTCCTAGAAAACTTTTTGTGGGATAATATGAAGAAGGAGATCGCTGAATATACATCAATGTACCTGGTGTGTCAGCAAGTGAGGGTAGAGAGGCAGAAGTCTAAGGGGATGATGCAACCATTGACCATACCAGAATGGAAATCGGAGGACATCACCATGGACTTTGTCCCCGAACTTCAAAGGACATCCAAAGGAAACAATGAAATCTGGGATGTTGTGGATCATCTTACAAAGACTGCACACTTCATTGCTATTCGGGAGGATTTCTCATTGGATCAACTGGCGCGAATTTATATCAGGGAATTCGTAAGGTTGCATGGAGTACCACAATCTATTGTGTCTGACGGAGATCCAAGATTCACCACTAATTCTTGGAAGTGTCTTAATCATGCCATGAATACTGAACTAAACTTCAGTACGGCCTAACATCCTCAAACTGATGGTCAATCCGAGCGGACTATCCAAACACTTGCGGATATGTTGAGATAATTCTCAATGGACTTTAAAAGAGGATGGGATAAACATATTCCTCTGGTTGAGTTCTCTTATAATAACAGTTTCCACTAAATGATCCAAATCGCACCATATGAAGCACTGTATGGGAAAAGGTACAGAACACCGGAATGTTGGGATGAGGCCGATGAACGTAAGCTTTTTAAACCAGAAATGTTTGAGGAAATGGTGGAGAAGGTGAAAACCATTCAGCTTCATATCAAGGTAGCCCAACGTTGACAGAAGAGTTATGCAGATAATCATCCACGAGACCATGAATTTAATGTTGTAGAAATGGTGTTTCTATACATATCTCCATGGAAAAAAGGTCATGAGGTTTGGAATGGAAGGGAAGTTAAGACGAATGTACATCGGCCCCTTCGAGGTTCTTGATCGTGTTGGGGTTGTGGCCTATCGACTAGCACTTCCACCTACCATGGACAAAGTACATGATGTCTTTCATGTATCCCTCTTAAAGAAGTACATACCGGACCCTTCACATGTACTCTCTTCTGAGGTGGTACAATTGGAAGACGATATTTCTTATGATGAGGAACCAGTGAAGATCTTAGATCATAGAGAAAAAGTTCTACGAAATAAGACAATGCCCCTCATCAAGGTGTTGTGGAGAAACCTAATGTTTGAAGAAGTGACTTGGGAATAAGAGGATATGATGAAGCTGAGTTACCCACATTTGTTTTAGTGTGAGAAATAGAATATTTCGAGGGTGAAATTTCTAAAGGGGGGAATGTTTTAACGACCCGAAGTTTCATTAATGGAAACCCCACTTGATCTAGATACATGTCTATTTATGTTTATATAAAATGTCAACTTCTTTGGTTTTATGTTATGAATTTTTATCATTTCTAATATAGTCGTTGAATAGTGATCACATGATTGGTATAAATATAGGACTTTAACAAATCCATTTTACTCAGACAAAGTAAGCGATGGCCTCATCCAGTAGAATTTCCCCATAAGAAGCTCATTTGTCGGAGCTCGGAATAGAGGTAGCGTCATTGGGCATCAACCTTTACCAAGCCAAAGTTGAGCTTCATCATGTCAAGCTCGAACGTGACTGTCTACGGGAAAAGTGGAAGTTTAATGAAGTTACCAATCGAGCGATGTTATCTGAGCCACCCCAAGAGTCGGTCACCATCGCACACCTTACCCATAGGTCTTATGCGGCTATTTTAAGGGGTTATGTAACAAATAAGTAGTACTATGTTTATGTACATTATTTTTTGTATATAATAATGAATATAATATCTAGTCATTTTCGATACATTGTAAATAGTTTTTAAAGTACAAATAGTGATTTTAGTTATTATTTAATTAAGAAATATATTTTATTAAATTTATGAATTTTTGAATTAAATAATATTTTAATAAAATAATAATAATATTGTTAAATTAAATTTTTATTAAATATAAATTATCTTATAACTTTATTAATTCAATTAAAAAAATTTAATATGGTTTGAAATCCATTTTTGTCAAAACCCATGAATTTTCGATAAATGTCCGTTTTTATTTTAAAAGTGATAAATTAACATATTTAGAAATTTTTTTAGAAAAAATAAATTTCATTTCTGGAATCACGATGTTGAAATTATCCAACGGTGAATTTTTCATAATTTTCTAAGACAGCCAAATTTTTGGGTAAAAATTAAATACCGTTTAAATATATAATGTGATTTATGACATCATAATGACCCAATGGTGATGTAATAAAAAACAATAATCCTTATGTTAGGCCAATATATGTTTTATCATTATAATAATGTGATTTTGGGTTTTTTTAATTTACTTTTCAAAGCAATAATGTACCCCTCAAGACATATTCAACACTTTTCCTTTTTAAATTAATTTCCCTGGGAGTGTGACTCACCTCCACATAAGCAACCTTATTATTTTAAGGAGTTAGGACATGGGCCTTATAAAATATTTTATTCCTCTTCCCTTTTCCAAAAACCATGGTCAAAAACCATGGTATGGTTTGTGGTTTGGATTAATTTAATGTAAGGGGACCCAAACCTAAATAATAAAGAATTCCCTCACCATTCCTATATAAACCCACACAAGATCCAACTTACTCCTCACTCAAATCCCTTGGAGTTCGTCCAACCTCTTCCCAAATCCCTCTATAATCCTCCCAAGGTTCCCCAAGCTCCTAATAAGCCTCTCACAAGCCTCTCTCTAGCCTTTGGAACCACACTTCCAAGTAAGGGTTTTTTCTTCCTTTCTCATTTTTCACCAAATTTCATTAAGTTGTTTTTCCTTTTAATTTCAATTATGAATGTTTTGGTATGGTTTCACACCTTCCCCTTACTTCCCTCTTATTGGTTTAATTATGGGAGACCCCTTTCTCTCTCATTAAATGCCTCACATGTACACCGGTTATTATGCCGAAATTCAGAAAGGAACTTCTCTCTCTTCTTTTACATTGAAGAAATGCTTTTTTATCAGGAATCTAAATTCCATTAAAATTGATGGGACATGTATCTATATGACCTCATTACTGTCCATTACATGTAAATATTATGAGGAACCCCTTTCTCTCACATCAACCTTCTTTATGAATTCTTATGTCACGCCCTTACCCTGCCGAAATCACATTGATTTTTTAAGGCAATGTTATTGTGTACTGAATACCATCCTCATTTCTCCTTCAAGGGTATTAACCTTTATGCACATTTACTTATTGATTATAAATTTTCATGTACGAATTCCACAATCCTTTATCATGGAAGAAGTGATTATGTTTTATTAATCCATGTTTTATGATCCATTTGGCACACTTATGCATGAAATGAAATGTTTAAGAAGGGTTCACCCTTATAGCGCTCCAATGCATTGGGTAAAGTATAGTATCATGATAAGTCATGTAAAATGATTGTTGACTCATGATAATTCAAGTGCAATGAGGGTTTACTCATGCTTCATGTGCAATGAGGGTTTACTCATGCTTTATGTGCAATGAGCCTTGGCTCATGCTAATTCCATGTTAAGTGTTGTTGCCACATTTCCATGATATGATTATCATGATTTATCATGCATCTATGTTCATGTTTCTCTTATTCTCTATTGATATTCCTATTGTCTAACATGTATTGTAATCATCATGTTATTCCATGTGTACTCCCTTACTGGGCTTTATAGCTCACCCTTTTCTTATGCATGTCCTCAGGTTATCCCATGCAATGCTAGGTACGAAGGAATGTAGTGGTCATGAAAAAGAATTTAACAATTGAGATGTTGTATTTCATGTTTTACGTTTTTGTGTAATGATCCTAAGCCCCAAATACACTAAACCTATCGATCTTATTTGTTGAATCAAATGATGTTTTATGTAATGAATCATGTTTAATTTGTAATAAAAAGCAGGGTTCTCAAATAAATTCAATTGTTCATTCAAAAATTACAACCTCATCAATATTTTCCAGCATATCTATCCCCCTGGGTTAACACAATTTATTCAAATATTCATTAAAAAATTACTTTACCTTATTCCAAGGAATTTTAGAAAACAATTCTATGCTATTAA
>CAUJRU010002211.1:0-88792 GCA_963277665.1 Viscum album | reverse complement strand
AGATCATATATAATTGAAGGTGGTACTCCATGAAAACTTACCACTTCCTTTACATATATCCTAGAAATATGATAATGATAAAAAAAATTTCTAAAATGAATGAAGTGTGCCGACTTCGTATGATGATCAACTATAACCCAAATAACATTATTGCCTTTGGATATTTTAGGAACTATGGTGACAAAGTCCATAGAGATGTTTTCCCATTTCCATTCTGGTATGGGTAATGGTTGTAACAATCTCTTAGACTTTTGTCTCTCACCTTTAATTTGCTGACAAACCAAGCATCAAGAGACATATTCAACAACATATATTTTCATGCCATCCCACTAGATGTACTCTTTAAGGCCCCTATACATCTTCGTGCTTCCAGGATGAATAGAGAATGAAGAACTATGAGCCTCATCTAGTATCTCCTTCATTATTTTTAGTGTGGGAGGAACACAAAACATATTCCTGAACCTTATTATCCCATTATAATCAAGGTTGAATTCAAGAACATTTCTCACCTTCATTTATAACTCTACATATTATTTTTGTGCCACTTTAATCTTCACGTGTATAAGTGGTTGACCATTCATTTGGTAAAGATAATAATTTTCACCTTCCTTTAAAATTCCAAGATCTATCCACTGTAAATCCATAAATTTTGGATCATTTGTGATCCTCCTCATGGATAAGATAGCATAGTCTTGTCGAATTAATGCTTCTGACACCTTGTTTGCTTTTCCAGGGTGATAATGAATTGAGAAGTCGTAATCTTTAATCAGCTCCAACCATCTTCTTTGGTGCATATTCAGCTCCTTTTGTGTGAAAATATACTTTAAACTTTTATGATCAGTATAAATATAACACCTTTCAACATAAAGATAATTCCTCCAAATCTTGAATGAAATGATTACCGCAGCTAACTCCAAATCATGAGTTGACAAATTTTGATAATGGATTTTCAACTGTAATGAGAAATAATCTATCACCATATAATTTTGCATGAAAACACACCCCAGTACCTTCTTGGATGCATCACTGTAGATCACAATCATTTCTCCACTACTAGGTTGTGTGATCACAGGTGCAATGGATAACCTTCTTTTCAACTCCTTGAAATTCTCTTCACATTCCTCCATCCACACAAACATAACTCGTTTCCGAGTCAACTTGGTGAATGGGTTAGATAACCTTCAAAAATAGTTCACAAAATGTCAGTAATATCCATCCAAACCAAGAAAACTTCCGATCTCAGTTACTTTTGTTGGCCTCGACCATCTTTTGATAACCTGTGTTTTTGCTGGATCCACACATATCCCCTCTTTTGAGATTATGTTACCCAAAAATGCAATTTTTTGAAGAAAAAATTCAAACTTGGTAAATTTGGAATAAAGATTCTCCTTTATTAGGGTCTTTTATAAAATTATAAAGTGATCTTCATGTTCTTCCATTCTCTTTCAATTATATTTTTGTATTTATAATAGTACACATCATTTGAAGATAAGAAAAAAATGCACCGTTCTTGGAGACAGTAAGTCGTACGTATTCATGAACATTCCTTTCATTTCAATTTCATATTTTAATAGAACAGACAAATGATTATACATAGGTATATTACAATTCCAGTATTATATCATATATAATTTAATTTAATCCATCCTTTATACATCCCACATATGTTATGAACATGTAATATCACATTGTGGGGGCGGCAGTCTGCACATCTACAAATGAAATTATCGTGTTTACACATAATGGAAACCATAAAGGTTGTATAAAAATGAAAAAAACTTGAAAAAAGAAAAAACAACATAATTTATATCATATTTATGTATAGTTCCATCATAATGGCCACCGTAATATGTGTATTGAGATATTTGAACAATCATTGGTTTGAGAGGCAGTAGTTCACCCTCCAAAGAAAAAATATGTTCTTTACCCATTAGAAGGAGTTGTGTGGATGTGTAGTTAAAATAATCCTCTTAAAAGAACGAATAATATTAAGGATAATTTTTTTATAATAGAAAATAATAAAACGTTTTTTTTGTGGTTGTAGAAGTAAAATAAACGAAATGAAAATTACAGATGATTTTACCATTAAATAGGTTAACTCCCTTTGGATTGAAAATTAAGGCTTACATGAAGTTCCATCTACCTCAGGTAAGGCATCTAGGTGGAATAAAGATTAGTTGGGAGATTAATTGGGCAGAGGTTATACATTCCAAAGGAGTTGAAAGGTGTGAATAATGGGTTAGAAATGAGGGATTTTATAAGGGGGGAGGGGCTCTTTAGAAAAGTTCTAAAATATTATTTTATTATACAATGATTTTTCTTTTCTCTAGATCCAATACTCATTAAATGTGACGATAATATATAACATGTATGAAATAAATTTATCAAATAATCATTTTATGGGTTTTGGACATTGGTTTAATATTTATAATACTATATATATAAATAATTAATTTATTAGGTAAACACTACATCATTATTGTGTCATAAATAATTTTATTTATTTGATGTCTAAAAATTATGAAAAAATACCATGATGTAAGAAATAATTTTATATTTTTAATTAATATTTATTGTTGAAGAGATAAATTTTATAACCCATATAAATTTTTTTATTAAAATATACATCATTATGTAATTTTTGTCATTAAATTATATTAATTAATATAATGTCTCATTATAACTCGTAAGTGGCTCCATGGAGTCCTATAGTCGACCCCATCATGCCCATGTCTGGAAATGTATCAATAATAGGAATACAAAACATGTTAGAATAATTTAAAAATATTATAATCTTATTTTTTACCATTATTTACAAGATTTACGCTTTAACAATGGTAAATGAAATATTTACAAAATGAAATATTTAAAATGTCTAAAAATAAAAGTTTCCTATTAAAAAATTTACCTCCTTATTCCAAATATGGAATCTATTTTTCAATATTAAAAACACTTATGTGGAAGAAAATAATTTAAAATTAATTCATTTTTTAAAAATAAAGCGTGTTTTTTAAGAAATAATAACTATCATAAGATTTAGACTTGTTCTTGTCCAATTTTAATGTGAAATTATTTCCAATGAACAAAATGGTTTTAAATGGTAAAAAAATAAACTAATTACATTTTAATACATTTTAAAAATATAATATAACCAAATAAATTCATTATATTATAAGGTTTTTTTGAATCAAAATACAGTATTGTTAGCTATTAATTAAAAAAATTAATTTTATCAGAAAAATACAGCAAGTTTACCCAATTTACATTTGGATATC
Organism: Viscum album; assembly: GCA_963277665.1. Taxonomy (NCBI): domain Eukaryota; kingdom Viridiplantae; phylum Streptophyta; class Magnoliopsida; order Santalales; family Viscaceae; genus Viscum; species Viscum album. The sequence goes on along the minus strand of CAUJRU010002211.1, from coordinate 85,517 downwards.
TGGATTCTAAAGAATAATTTTATTTTGACAAATAAAATATATTTAAGTTCCAAAAAATATATTTATAAAGGGTTCTCCAAAATAAAGCGTTAATTTTTCCTTTTAAAGAATGTTATAGTATTTGTGTTTATAATAATATTTTTTTAATACTCTAAATATTATTTAATAAATATTTAAATCATTTAGAAGAAATATATAAAAAAATTCAGTTATTTCTATTAATTCAAGCCAATAAAACGACAAGTCGTCAACTATATTTTAAAATAATATTATTATATTATTATTGTGTAACATAAAATTTTAATGAAACCCGTTGTTATGTATTAGGTATTCCATCAAACATAACATACCTATTAATTCAAAAGTAATATTAAATTCACACGTTTTCATAAATATGAAAATGTATTATTCTTTATTTACATGTGATGTTATATAGTCTCCATTGTTTATATATGTGTAGAGCTAATAAAGAAGTTTATATACACAGAGATATTTAGGGATATGTGAAGATCCCCACATTCTAATATCATGAATATTGTATATAATCTACACATGATAAAGATATTTTCAAGTTTCAAAGGTATTAAGATCCTCTCATATAGTGAGAACATGATAGAGTTTGTGATACTATATTTTAATTAAAACTTATGAAACTAGTCATGTAATTCAATTCAAGCCACATTCAATCTGTCACGTGCTACATATAATGTCATATAATGTAACACCATTTAGCAGACACCATTATTTACAAATTAGTTTTATTTTATTCAAATTATATGTAGTGTGTGTTTACATTATTTTATTAACACACACTATCTCATGAGCTATAACTACAAGACACTATATATCTCCTCAAATACTATTTACATCTATTTTCCCATGGTGCTTTGGAATATTTAAATGATTTTAATACATTATTTTCCAATGATTATATTGGAAGAGATGCCTATATGTCTTGGAGAGTTTTAAATCACTTATCGATATCAAACCTCTAGTTTTTTTATCCTCTAAGTTTAGTTATTTAAAATTTTGGATGAAGCCCCAAGAATTGTGAATAAACCTCTTAAAAATTGGAAATTGGAACCCATTGCAAGAATTGAAAATGCCAAATTGAAAAAGTCAAAACGATCCTAATATGTGTGTGTTTGTGATTGATTTATGATTAAAAAAACATGTTGTAAACTAAAAAGAAAACCAATAAATTGATTGTTTGTCTTTTTTAGTGTGTATACATATATTTTAGAATGTATGTTTATTTCAAGAATTAAATTTTTTTCTGTAATTATTTTAACATATATTTATTCAATCACTGAAAAAACTTCTAAAATATCATATATAATATAGAAATTAAAATTTGACTAACTAGGATGATTTTATTAAACTAGACATTCTATTTAATCCATTTTTGATAGAATATTTAATTGGGTAATAAATCCACACCCCATATTGAGATACTCACACAAACCAACATTTGGTATCAATGGTTTATTCAAAAACATTAAAACGTTGGTTTTAGTTATTTTTAATATCATTAATATTATTTATTTATAAATTAGTTTCATTAAATTTATAATATTAAAGACAGCTCTATTAATAAAATCCCAGCCATGTAATTATAATTATTCTTCTATTTTGGAATAAAATATGCAAAATGTGTATTTGAAGCAGGTTTATGGAAATATGTTATTCTATATAGGATAGTTATGATTTACCAATGACTGGTAGTACTACATGGGACGATGAAATTAAAATTTATTATAAAAAAATAAAAATGAATTCCTTTTGTGGTTCATGAGGAGGTAAATAATTAAATTTAATATAATATAGTAAATTGCTTTTGAAATATTGGATACATCACAAATTCCACTTAATGGAAATAATAATGACAAATATATGAGATTGAAAAATTATATAATTGAATATGATAGTTTTAAGATTAAATGTGAAGAGATAATTTATCATATGTATATGAGGTTCAATGGGACTGTAAAAGAAAAAGAGATACTCGGGAAATACATTATCATAAATAGAGAAAATTAAGAGATAGATGAGATGTATTCTAGGGAGATTAATAGGGGACTCTGTGTATATAAGGGAATCTTCTGACATAATTAAACTAGTTATCAACTAATTGATTTGGATGATTATGATGCACAAATAAGAGATTAATGTTAAATATGTCGATGATTATTAGACTAGAATAAAATCACTATCTTTTAAGACCACTATATCTAAACCAAAACAAAAAGAAATAGAGAATGTTCAAAACTCTGGAGATGATGATTCACTAAAATAAAATGATGAAGAACAGATCCAGTAGTCCGTATTCATTAATAAGTTTTTTAATAAAATTATTTTTTCCTAAAACATTATTATAGAAGAATGTATGACAATAGAGGAACGTGGAAAAATGATTTTATTATAGATGACAACCCAAATGATATTATCTACTATGAATGTAAATGAATAGGAAATTTTAAATAAGAACTTGAAAAATATACATATAATAAAAAGTATGAGGGAAATGACAAAAAATACATGAAATCATGAAAATATACAAGAACATCATTATAGTGTTTCATTTGTGACAAAGACTCTTCTTTGTAAGAGAAGCATTACTGAGGAAACAATTAGATCAAGAATGATGTATATGAGGTACCTAAAAAATATCTACTACATTATTCTAATCAATTTGAAAAATAAAATTATGGTGACATGTTAAAATAATAACTGTTTTTGAATTTTAATATTCTAGAGGATACCATTTTGGTAATCCATGATATATAAAAAATAATGATATAAAAGGAATTTTCTACGAAAGTTCAATCTGATCATTCTATAGAAAAAGTGAAAAATGATGAACTGTTAAAGGAATTACCACACTCAAAATATCAAATGATAAAATTTATAAGGTCATGTAAAATATTACTAATGGTATAGAAACCCATAAAACATATTTTTAATTTTTTTTCATATGTACATTATACGTATAGGTTATCATCCTTGACAAAGAAGTGTACATAAGGAAAAATTTATTTATAAGTACAACTCTGAATGTAATTAATATAGTTATTAATTAAATGTAACTAAAAAATATTTATTTCATAACATTATATTTATTTATATAGGATCATATGAACCATATATGGGTGCCTTAGTCTCTAATTTATAATGTATTTGGATATAATAAAATATATTTTCCAAAATAGATTATTTTTATAACCATTTTTTGTAGGAATGATTCATGATGAGGTTTTATAGAAATATATGGTATTTATATGGTAGATAAACATGAAATATAACAAGATACTATAAAATATTAAATAAACATATAATCATTTATGGTGGTCATGTCACATTTTTTGACAATGGTAATGAAGTTATCATTGACCTCGGACAAATTGTTGATCCAATTCAGGTTTATATTCTAAAGTTATTTTTGTTATGATGGAATTTTCCATTTTTATTTAACCACTATAAAATCATATTGATTTTTTACCAAGTTGAAAAAAACTATTGATGAGACCTTCCATATAAATTTTCCTAAAACAGATCTATATGATCAGACGACCCCTTTACAAAATTGGGATGATGATTTATCCAATATGAACATAAAATAAATACCATTTGATTATGCTTTAAAAAATGTATAGAAATAATCCATTTCTTAAGAACATCAAGAGTTTTACCCTGTAATTTTAGAGAATCATGAAGTGACCATAACTTCTTATTATAGTGATGTAAAGAATCGTAAATACTACAAATTAGATTCTATTGTGGGGTACATAGATAAGGCTACACAAACTATATATTCTATATGAAACTAGGTGGAAAGTAAATAATTTTTTACATTGAATGAATCGAATAACATCAATGATGAAATCAATGAGGAGTTCTGGATAATGAATATACTAGATGAACAGTATCATATTCAATTATATATAGTATGAGATCATTTGTTCAGACAAAAATACACATTATGTATAGGAACTAAATTGGTGTCAAGAGTCATGGTTGATGAATCATGAATAATATTATGGATTACAATTATACTATATTCACAATGATATAATCTATAAGAAGTTAGGGACTATGAGGATAACTATTCCCTTATAGGTAGACTTCAATTTATTAAAATACATATTGCTGATGTAGAAAATCTAAATTTATAGCTATATAATATTTATTCCTGGGTATGATATCTCATGTTTTTATTTTTTTAAAGGATTTTTAAAATGTATAACTAATCATACCATATTTACACAAATAATTTCAAATATTGTTTTAGTTGTTCAAATTTATTTTTTTTGATATTATTTTTAGATATTCGTAAATTCTTAATGTTAAGAAATTTTGAAAATTATGATAATTGAGATTGAAAATTTTTAAATGGGTGTCCTAAATTCATTCTCATTTTTTTATATTCCATCCCAAATAAAGAGTTATTTTAAACCAAAGTAAATATATTGAAGAAATTTGGGAATGTTTAGTTCTGGAGAGCACTATGTGGTGTCATAGTTCTTTGAGTACCATCTATAAAGTGCATCTTGATAAATCATAAAAATTATTGGATCCAACTAGTTATAGAGGTATTAATGTTATTCTTCCAAAAATAACTTATAGTTGGCTAGATAATATATTTAGTGTTTGTATTTGTGTTCATTTTCATGAAAATACAAAAGCTCCGACCCTATATAATACATACAAAAATTTCAAATACATCATGTATACTAAAAATTTAGAAGTATTATATCAATGATTAACAGATTTTTTCCAATATAAATATACAATTTCTATTTTTTTTGGTTTTAAGTTACATAGAAAAGGAAGCACTGTAACTTCTCAAATTTTTGGAAAGTCTCTAATTTTTTGGTGTAATATGAATTTATTTCACATTATCATTTGAGTAATATGAATACACATTTCCAAGTAGATGTTTTTGTCAAATTATGTGGATAAAACAATAATTATAGGACTATATATATCAATTTCAATATGTACATATATTTTTTTTTGATATATGTGGTATAAATATTTTTTAGAAACCATGTATCTCACTCAAGAACAAAACACATTGATGTAAGATATCAATTTTTGGGAGACCATTTTCAAACCTGTATAATCACTCTTGATTAAATAAGTACTAAACATTAGCCTTTGGATATATTCTGAAATAACTCACATTCAAAATGAATTAAATATAAAAAACATGAAATTGAAATGAATAATTTTGGTCCTTCATGATGTTTGGGGACTTTTCATTTAGTTTTACCATATGTTGAGTTTTACCCGCTGTTTAAACTACTAATCATTGGAAATTTACTCACAGTTGATTTCATACTCACCATTTTGTATTTATTCATTGTAATGTTTTAATCCCTATTTTAATATACCAACTATTGTAATATCATTTTTCCTTCATAAAATATTATTAATTTTCATTTATGTCATCATTGTGGTTTGGGATTTTCATATTAATTAATAAATTAAGTATTTATTTATTTATTAATTTGAATATCATTTCATGTATCAATTATTAAATAAGTAATACCTAAAATATATAAATTACATGAATTTTAAATCTTTCAAATTATTACACTCACATCCCTTGTGCCACACTTTCTCGATATGTGTTACGACCCTTTATGTTTTAACAGTTTACCTTATTTTTCTATCAATATAGTCTTCCAAGAAAATATCTATGGCTAGAGTGAAGAGACCATTATTTTCTTCTCTATATTTTTAGTATCCATAAAATAATAAGAGAGGTATGGAAAATCATCCTTCTACAACATAGCTAGTGATTCACTAGCATTCTAGGGGTGTATTTGTTCCCTGACAAAGAAGTTCAAGTTAGGTGGATGTTTTCAAGAAATTAATGAGTTCCTAGATAATAAATTGATCATGGATGGGAATAATGGGTTTCATTTAACTGTATGACCTTATATCATTGTCTTATAAATGAGTTTTATTATTTATTTGAATAAAATTTTTAGAAATATGAATATTTGTTAAGAAGAAGAATTATTGACTATAATGTCTTCTTTTCTTCAAGAACATGGGTAGCAGTTTGAAGGATACATGTTATGATGTGTCAAATGAATATCAAGGGAGTACTCCTGGGTCTAGTCAGACATTATTTAATGAACATTTTTTTTATTATTTAATAGAAGATGAATTTTTTAGAAGTCATATAACTAAAATAATTGATGGGGAATTATATTTTCTTTTTAAGTTTACTAATTAAATGTTATTCCAAAGGGTGAATATTCCACTATGAATTATCAAAATATTTATCTATATTTTATGAAGAAAATAAGAGAAAATATAAATCCTTAAAAATAAATTATGTATCACATTACTGAACTTTGGAAGCCATCTCTATGGTCAAATTTATTACTTTAGAAAAAATGTATCTCCATAATTCTGGAGGCAAGGAGTATGGTTACAAAAGTAGATGATGTTGTAATGACTTGATGATGTTTTTTTACATTGAGTTAGATATGTAAAAGTATAATATTCAATTTGAATCCATAGAGAAAGTAGTGGGTTGATGATAATGAGAGTCTTTATGACGAATTCAATCTACTTGATCATCTATCTAGACCAATGTATCTTTTGGACACTTTCATGGATCCAGATAATGTTGTTTAATATTTTAATGAAGAGTATGAGGATGATACTACATATAATGATAATGAAAATTAATTTACATTAGATGATTGTTGAGATCTAGTTTTACCAGAGATCTCACTTTATATAACATATGGTGCTCATTGTCCACTAATATCACTTCATTCCCAAGAGAAACCCTTTAAAGAAAGAAGTTAATAGTAAGAAACCAAAATTTATGTTTACGAATACATTATCTTCTAATAAAAATATGTTTAGAAAAATTGTTAAAAAGGTGATGAGGATGAAGAATAAGATGAGAAATATGATGTATATGGAAATAGAATTGAATATGGATGTGAATATAATGGATATTCTCAACCCAATGGTCATAGATGTGGAATTGTATTTGAGGATATAGAAATTCCCCAAGAACATATCAGTATTCAAATATAATATTCTTCTAGATCTGAAGATAAACACAATCTTTTTGTATATTTGTATAGTTTATCTAGATATTATAAAGAAGCATTTATTGAGGTTGAAAAAATTCATGAGTTTGGATAGCCTTCCATCTATTGGTAGGGAACCCAATGTTCTTACAAATTATATTCAGAATGATCATGTGTAGACTATATTGGATCATCTAGTTGGTCACTAGATGGATGTTAAGACTAGTATTTTTTTTTGAAAATAATGGGTGTGAATAGTTTTGTTGAACTGTAAAGTGTTGAAACTGTTGGGTTTTTACTACCATTATTTATTTTGAAGACGTAAAATCGTATGGTATGTCATCAGTTTGTAGAATGGACTCAATATAAGAATAATGGGGTAAATTTTCATGTAATTATGGAATTCTAGAAAATTGTGGTGGACCTTATATTAGAGATTAAATAGATCATATGGGATTGTTGTTTGATTAGATTGATTTGTTAGGTCAATTAAATATGATTTATTTAGATGATCCAACCTATCCTAATCCTAAAACAGCCTTATCTACCCATATCTAGCCATTAGTTAGAGATTATTTTTTTCGCAATAACGGACATATATTTTATTAGAGAGAATATTCTCAATATTTTTTATTTTATGTTAAAAAATTATCTTTCTTTGTATAACAGGCTTAGTGATAATGATCCATGGAATTTGATGTGGTTGACGATTCAACATATCCATCCTAATATGATACTTCTTTTTAGATAAGTAAAGGTGGAATGTAGAAATTTATAAAATTATATGGAATATGTAAGTGAAATAATTAATGAAATGCAGAATTTTTGTAGTTTCCATTTCTACTATGATGGAAATTATAAATAATATTTATTCTGTGTATTCTTCTTTAACTGTAACTTCATATCCATTCATTGGTGATGAAATTTACAGATCAATTTTTAAGGTTGAGTATCATGATACTACATCATCAAGTTATGTTCTTGACATTCATTCAGATAATTTGAGAAAATTTTTGTAAAATAGTGATCATGTTCATATGGTGGTCATGGAGTACAGGTAAGATATGAAGACTTAAAGAGAGATTGTCAAAAATGTTGTTAGTTATTATCTATCGTGGATTTATACTACCAATGGGATGGTTTCCCATTTCTTGTTTATGGATATAAATCTGAGAATAAGTCTTATAACCAATGAGTTTAAAGGACAAGTAAATTAGTTAATGGTTGTGGGTGTCATGCTTAATATTTTTATTTAATAAAAGAAATATTTATTTAGTGCTCTGGAGGGAGGTGGAAAAATCAAAATGTGTATCATAAATCTGATGAATTTTTTTCTACATTTTTTTGGAATAGATTTGAAGGCCCAAAATTCCATAAAAATTACTACCCATCTATCACCTGCTGATTTCACTTGAGTTTACATTAGGTTTGGTATAACCAAAGTCCCAAATGTTCCTCTACCATCTCATTTCTAGCCTTTATCTCTCTCTCAAATATATTCATTTTAGTTCCTTGTACTAATTATCATCAGAGATACTCCCACTGATTAAATGGTCTGAATGCCTTATTTTTTATTGATTTTTTGATATGCCTCCTTTCAAGGGATGAGGGTTAACCCTTACAAGTCTGGTAGGCTTAGGAATTACATTTACCATAGGTTTGTTGAAATTACATGCCCTATAGTTCTTAAGGAAGACATACATACTATGACTTCTTGGAACTTCTCCTCCCCAGCATCTTCATCATGATCAACTCTCCACCGTTTCATGATTGTTTGGCTAGCATGTCCAGGTGTAGAGGAGCATAGGTGTGGTACCGATGGAAAATTCCATACCCTCTCATTCATACAATGTACATTTAGCCCTATATTGGTGAATGTTCCCATCTCTTCCCTCCTCTGCAGTGGTTCATTGTAGAATCTGTCTGTGCTACTAAAAATCAGGAGGCATGGAGGGAATGAGGTGGCCCGAAAGTCTTACTGACTTGATGGCCTTGGGTGGGCCGAATTCCTTAAGGACTCCATGCCAAAACTAGTGGCCCAAGGTGATTTGATCCATCTTCTACTGTACTGAATAGTACCTTCTTCAGAAACTGCTACAATAACTACTACAACACTCAAAACTTATACCTCTGACTGGTTTTGAACATGGGTCTCGTGGATGCACAAAGAGAGCCCTCACCCACTAGGATGGGTCTCATGTGCGAAGCTCCCTATTTAATTTATATCCCTTATGAAATAACTCATGTTCCTTCAGTATCACCAACTAATCCTTATTATTTAGAGAATGAGAACAGAAAATAGATTTTGATTCCATAAACCGTATCTTGGAAGCATTAATGTTGTAATTTTTTCGTGATGGGGATGTTTTTGTATAACATTTTGTTTTCTTATTTTGGTTTCCCTTCGATTTATTTTTTTTACTGTAAATCTATTATTCAATTTTATTACAATTACTATATTATTTTTAGTTTTTTATAATACCAAAAGGGGTAGATGACTCTATGTAATTTAATTATATATTTAATATTCTTTTGAATAAATATTTAGTTGATACAATGATAATACTAGTATTCATTTCTAAATATTATTAATTTACATCATTTGATATGATAGTTTCATTGAAACTATTTAATATATAATTCCTTTTTATACCATGTGTCCTTTTTTTATCATTAATAAAATATTTATAAAATTCAATTACGTATGATCATAAAAAATGACGATATTGTTGGCACTATCATTTTAACGATCAAATAATAATATTTGTGGTAATGATGATGATTGTTATTTTTTAGCATTGTATTTTTTGAATATAAATAATATATAAAAAATTATGAAAAATACGAATCACCATTGAAGATGTGGAATTTCCAATAATGACTAATCATTAGAGAAGAAAAAACCACTGAGGGCACCTCTACAATGAAAATTTGAATATGTATTAAAGTAACCCACCATTAGTTATGTCTCACAAAATGATCAATTTATTTGGATTTTTTTTAGGAAAACCTGAACATCATAGATAACCTAGAGAAATATTTTTAAATATCAGAGACCTACCACCCCACATAAATCACCTTTGAACAATACATACCACCAGAATGGAAAATTTCAAAAGTATTGTGATTACTCACTGCCAACATAATTTACTATCAGGATCACTCATACAAATGTGGTGGACACCATTCAAAGGATTCACCACCAATATTATTTTACTTAAATTTAAATATTCCTAAAAGACATATTATCGAATTTAATGTTGTAAAATATTTTAAAAATTACTCTGATGTGTTTTTTAGATATGCATAAAATACAATTTCAGTCATGGGTGTGAGGATGAAGAAGAGAAAAATGATTGTTCCTACATGAAGATGTTAAAATAAATAGAAGATTCCATTGTGTGTATTTGTGGAGAGTGAATACAAAAACATAAATACAGATAGATATTCATGGAAACATGGAGTGTACCACTTTTTGAGATCATTCACATTGCAGTCATCCCACACATGACTGGGAAAAAGTGTAGATTCACATTCATTCATATACTCTAATATAGTCAGAAAATTATTAAGTTTTATATTCTTTGTTCTAATGAAATTTTTTAAAACCAGACTAAATATTTATTTCAATCCTCATACAATGAGAAACATGTCACAGAGAATTTCAGACAAAGAAGCACCATATTTTCTACACATTATTTTCAATTTCTATCTATTTTATTTACATTATGAGAAGTGTGTGTTTACTATATGTTATTAAAATACACTAACTATTTGGATATTATTTTAATATAATACATATATTCTAAAATAATCTTTATATATTTTATCCAAGGATTTGGTGGAATAGGCCCCTATGCAGATTGTATTGTTTTTTCACAATGGTATTGTGGAAGGGTTCTATGAAAGGTCATGATTTATTTTCTATTGTACTATTGATCTATCATGACCCATCCCCCGGGACCCGCATCGTGACTACGCCATGGCCACCTTCCATAGGCTAGGCACTGGTGACTTGCACCAAAGGCATAATTACCTATAACTGGGAAGGAATTGCCTATATTTAATGTAAACACAAACAACCAGAGAACACGCAGAAGAAAACACTATGTAAAACAGTATAACAATCATGATGAATGTAAAAAGGGGCCGAAAATACATTCCCAAGAGAAATGTACATCTACAACTGAAAGAAAGTACAACTAAAAAGTCAAACATCTGAATGATGATATAGCTCCAGGATAGTCCTCCAGGTTCATACCTGAAGTATAGGTATAGATTTTATCCTCAGAACTCCGTATCTATCTGTCTTCTCTGTGTGTCTTCACACTGAGTGTCCACATCCGGGTACCATCCAGTCCTCATATACTCTGCCTCAGTCAACATTGTCCATCGTCTGCATTCAACACAACAAAGTGCGGGCATAGCCCATGAATGATTGAATATAATGATACTTAGTAGGGACCTCAAGACCCTCATGGTCTCACTAAATCCAACATGGATAATCCAAAAAGAATTATCTAAACAGATAATTATTACATAGTAATAATACCATACATATAACTATGTTATCAAGTAACCCATATCAATCATGAGGAAAAGAGAATGGTCATTTACTCAGCTGAAACTATGATTTTCATTCACGATGTTGAAATGGCGGATAATGGAGAACTCCTCCTTTGTCGAGTACATTAGTCTTGTCGTGACACTGAGGTGCTACTCACTAACCTTAGATTGTTGAGGTACTCCTCCTCTTGAGTATTGCTGGTTTTCCACCACAACACAGTAGTGCTACCCGCCATGGGTCTACCGCCCAAACACAGTAGCACTCCCCCTAATAGTATACATAGGTACTCCTCCTATTGAGTACCGTGGGTATTGCGCCCCAACATAGTATCACTCCTCCACCATGTTTCTTCTCCCCAACACAGTAGCACTCCCACTGGGATAATCAAGTCACTCTGAAATGTATCGGACAAGCAGTCATTAGGTCTCAGCTAGTTACAAGGTCTCTTTACTCCTTATACTCGTCTCCGGGAGGGTCCCCTCCACGATCTACTAGTCTATACTTCCATGTTACATGTAATCTCATGTGGATGTATATCAATGTACCTCCTCGTCATAGGGGTCTCAACGAAACCGATGACACGTCAATCAGACGCCTGATCTATGAGTTATTAGAGTTTTTATCCCGACAGCCTGCTTGGTTGCTTGTACGAACCAACCCGACCGTATCTCAACTGTACCCCGAACACTCAAGGGGTTTACACAAAGGATCAGTTTCTCAACAGGATTACCAATGCCACTGACAGTTTGTCAAACAGACGTCCGATCTGGGAGGTACTGGCTTTTCCATTCTAGGGGCCAGGTTGGTTTCAAACGTAAACCAACCTGACAATACACCAACTAATTCCAAACCTCAAGTGGAGTTTTCCAAATAATTTTCTCATCAAAAAGAATCCAACGTAATTGACGGAATGTCAATCGGACGTCTGGTCCTTATGTTATAAGCATTTCTGCTCTGAGAGCCCGATTGGTTTTGGTTTGAACTAATCCGACCGTACACAATATTTAGCAAAACCATCAGTGTAATATACCGAATTGACCATCTCTATCCAAGGAATCATACTCATCTAACGGACCATCTATCGGAGGTTCGTAGATCCAGTTATGGGCATTTAAACGAATCATGATTGAAAAAGGTGGGTATTGGCCCGGTCTGGCCCAACCCAAACCACCCTGGGTCAGCCCGAACCGGGATGACCCGACACGGGTCCTGGTCCAGCCCAGCTTGGCACGACACGTTCCGCGGCCAGCCGTGGCTCTTAATACAAAAAATATTTCATATTATATACTTCTTCAAAACAATTCAATAACTTTCACTACACGCTACACTGAGTTCAAGCGCACCGTGACTTACCAAACAGGCCATTCAAAAGAGGTTATGAATAGTATTAACTAAATTTTGAACGTTATTTAATCCTTATAATTTTAGAATCCATATTATGAGTCTCATAGACATAATTCATGAACAAATTCATTTTTTTCAGATAAACGAAGTATTTTTCAAAATTGCATTTTTACCAACTTTTAATAGGGAACCCTTTTTAAATCCAATATTTTAAACATTTATATATTTGAATAAATAAATTTATTCATTAAAATGGGGAAATAAAAAAAATTTCAATGTAACACCCCAAGAATCCATGGTATTCTTTCCTATGAATAATACAATAATGTGTGTTGTCTGCAACTTCGAGTTCTAACACACACCACATCCAATCAAACAAGCCGTTATGAATAGTAATACCAAATTTTTGAAATTTCATAAATTTTATCTCTAAAAATTGACTTCATTTTTGGATTCATAGTATCTAATTTAGCCTACGGTGAAATTTTGGTACTTTTCGGATAACTTTAATAATTTGAGGAATAGTGAAAATTACTAAATTTTAATTAAAAACAACTTTTTAAATCAAAATAATTAATCATGATAAATAATGAATTCGACTGGTTTTAAAGTATATTTAGAATATATTTTTACCATTTAATAAAATTTTGGTCATAGGACATAATTTCACATTTAAACCGAACATAAAAATGTATCAATCTTTTGATAGTTATTATATCTTAAAAACACGCTTTTTGTTTTGACAGCAGGAATTAATTTTAAAATAATTTCTGCCACTTTTGTGTTCTGAATTTGGAAAAAGGGATTCAATATTTTGAATCAATATTTTCAAATAGTGTAAATATGTAACTTTTATTTTTATACATTTTGAATAATTACTTCGGTAAATATTTTATTTACCATGGTTAAAAGGTAAATCTGGTAAATAAGGGTTAAAACAATAATATTCTTATAATATTAAATTACCCTAAAACGTGTTCTAACCTTATTGGTGGATACATGTCAGACCATGGGCTTCTTTGGGTCGATTTTGGGACCCCATGGAGCCACTTGTATGTGATAGGGACTCTTTATTTTAATTAAGTTAAAATAAATACAAAAATGACATAAACATATATCTTTTAGAAAAACAATTTTAACATAGGGTTATATATGTTGGATTTTAGACAATAAATATTAATTAGAAATCTCAAAATATTTCCTACAATATTATTGTGTATTTATAAATTTTAGAAATTAAATAATTTTATTTATTTATGACACAAAGATGATGCAATAATTACCATAATAGTGAAAAATTAAAATAATTGATATTATAAATACCCAAATAAATATAATTTGAGACTTTTTATGAATTAAACTGATTTTCTAGGTTAATATGAAATTTTATAAATTATTTAATTATCTTTTTTTCGAAGTAATAATTATTTTATGATTTTTTAAAAAATCAACTATTTAATAGTGTCAAAATTGACAAAAAAGAGTTTTTAAAACAAATATTATATTATTAATTGATATTAAATTCCTAAATATGTATGGTTCGGCCAAGAGACTTATATCATGATATTTGTATCATTAAGGGACCACTTGGGGGCCTCGTAGATGTATATGGTAATATTATTGACCATATAATATAAAAATACAAAGTGACATTGTAAAAGTGAAACTAATTAACTAAGAGTTAATATTTAATGATATGGTTAATACAGTATCCCAAACCTGTCTAAATCCTATTGGTTGAGTGGTTTCCGACCAATAATCACATTAAACTTTATATAATACAATTTTTAGCCATTAGAAACCGAATATGAATTTATTATAAAATAATATTTCTAGCTTTTCCAAAGGTCCCCCTCACCCCTCTTATAAAACAGAACTCCACCTTCTCATTAATTCACACCATCAAAGACTTTTGGATCAGCCACCCCCTACCCAAATACTCTCTCAACTTCCGTCAATAAATCCTAGAGGCCTTCATTTAGTCAGAAAGTCATCCTATGGAGACCTTTTGATCAAATCAAATGAAAGAACCCGAAGAAGAGGTAATGATTTCACCACCGTTTTCAAGTTCCTTTCTTCTTCCACTTCTTATTTCTTTATTATTACCATCCTAAAATAATGAATCCAGTATCCAATATATATTTTAATATTATTATAAATATGTTAAAACCATATTCAGTATTCTATCTATCCTTTGAATGACATGTAACCATACGTGCGTACGTACGGCTTACTGTCTCCATGTCGTGGTGTAATTGTTATTCAATATATTATTATTTGGATGGGTATAATAATGATTTTTAATTCATGTAAATAATAAATCTAACATTACAATTATTCTGTATATATGATATACCATCCAATTATATTTTATTTTAATATCAAAATAATGATATTGTCGCTCGTGCGTACGTACGGACTACCGTCTCCACGAACGTGATGAGAATCATTCTCCATCGTATCCATTCAAGTATATTTCTCATTTGATGAATTAAAAATAATTTTTAAGGACTTGATATCATTCTAGATATGAATAAGATACAACCTATCCTTGAAAAACATGGCTTACATAACAAAACATGTAATAGAAAACGAGTATGTTAACAACCGAAACGACGATAATTCTATAATATTATTAACAATGAAATGTTAAAAGATCATATATGATATCAGATTAATATATATTATTATTGTATAATTTAATAAAAATTATTTCACCATTATATAGGAGGTTAACCTACCCTTATCCAAGGTGAAGTACAAGGTAAGGGGTTTTAATCACACTCATTATTCCTGGGATATTCATGACATATTGCCACTATTACCTTTGGTGTGGTGTATGTACTGGAAATTATTATATTCTTTGTGTATTAAAATTTAATTTATGTGTATTTACATATTCATTGTATGATACCTCTTTCATGTGTTGTATGTTTCATAAGTTACCAAAATGGTATGGGTTAATTTAACAATCTCTTTATTATCCGAGGTTGTTTTTACATAAGTATCTACTGTGGAATATTTATTATCCGTGTACATGTTTTATGAAAGAGTTTTCAATGGGATTCATTTAAGGGACTTTTTATTAAAAAACATCTAAAATGATTTAAATATTTATTCTTCTAAATATTTCTCATTTATGTCTATGTCTTCAAAATGATTTTTAAGGATTTATTAATATGGAGTTGAATGTTTTTAAAATGATAATTCCTTTCAAAATTTTCAATGTGGTATATAACAATTTGATTAAAAAATGTCTTTAAATGAATTATTTTATAAATTGTGTGATTTTTTAATGGTTTCATGAAAAATGGGTATTTCTCTCAAAGAGTATTACAAATCATTTTCATCCATATCAAAATTCTGTAATGGATTTTAAACTTGTTTTGATGTTGATTTATCATTATATGAATCTTCTATATTTTTTTGAAGGTTTTTTGATATGTTTTACTTTGGATGTGTTATTTTAATACCATTAATGGTTTATGGGTAAATTATTGACATTTCGTATGCTAATTATAATATGAATGTTTATGTAATGTTTAAACCTTTTTATACGAGGAATACATTGGACTTAATAAGTGACCAGTGGAGCCCGCTACAACTCCTCGATTCATCGGTAGGTCTCATGAGAAAACTAGTGTCTTGACACGAGGCCTTCACAAAATCTTTTTTTTAGTCTTGGCACAAGGCCTTGGCTATGTGGTTATGATTGTCTAGAATTATGCATTCAATCTTTATGAAAGTTGTTATTGATATTGCATGTGATTATTCGACTAGTAGAATATCCATGTGAATAAGTAAATGGAATTATTTAATTTTATATTTTCCATATTATGCTTAAGTTCAAGATTAAAAGGCTTTTGTTTTAGTTATACATTGCCTTAAATGTTTATACTTATTTATGAATGTTTCTGCTGTATTTATTACCCTTACTGAGCATTTGAGCTCACCCCTTTTTATGTTTTATTTTTTCCAAGAACCCAATAAGTGTATTGTGATTGATATTCATGGTTAAGCTAAAGGAATAATGGCATTCATAAAGATTATTTATTTTGTTTTGTATGTCTTAAAGTGCAATGAATCATTCCTGTATATAATATAATTTCCAAGATTGGTAAACAAATTGGTCCTTTGGGATTGATTTCCTTGTAATAATGCCAATGTATTAAAATAATGCACCGACTCTGGGTAACTAGGGTCGGGGCATTACAGTTGGTATCAGAGAAGTATAGCAATAACCTTGGAAACTAGATTTAGATAAACTCTGATTAGAGCACATAGCCATAAGATAGACTTTGAGGATAAGTATAGAATAACATCCTAAAATTTTGGTATTGTAAATATTTTGTGAGTTTTCCAAGCAATACATCCCTGTTTGGATACGAGCAGGTAGAGGCTGATCTGGCACAGATATACCTAGGGGTAAAACCTAAAAACACCGCATTGAGCTAGACACGAACGAGAACCAGTGCCCGACAATGGTCCTTGCTGCACTCTTTGTTACGACAATGTCGTGCGATATGCTTAGAATAATTTTATCTTCTTTACAAACCATTATGAAGGATTTATGAGTATATACATCCACAAAGGAGACATTTTTTTTTATTATGGATTATATCCATAAACTTTTTAATTTATGTTATATTTTTTACAGGTTTGGGATTTGGTATTAATATTCATAAACTAATCTATTGTATGTCATTGTTTAGAAATGGCTCCCAATAGAAGGAATGAGAACTCCAGAAATTCACATGATCCAAAGAGAAATAGGGATCATTTATTTCATGGTCTTATGCCAGAATTTATAAGAGAAATAGTATCCCATGTATTATCATCATATGAAGAAATAATATCATGTGTTGATAAGATAAGTAAAGAGTTTACTGAGTCCTTTGGCTTTGAAGGGAAGCAAGATAAGAAAAGGATGGAAGAGAAAAATATGGATAATGGGAAGAGGGAAAAGAATAATTTTCCTATATGTGACAACTGTGTGAAGAAACACCCTGGAACTTTCCTGAAAGCAATGGGAGTTTGTTATAAATGTGGAGGAAATGTGCACAATGTATGTGACTACAAGGGTAAGAAAATGGTTTCAAATGTACAATGCTTCATTTGCAAGGATTTTGGACACTACGCGATCCTATGTCCCAGTCATCAGACTATGCATCAAATGATGCTATTGGATAATAATCATGTTATGATACTACCATAGATGAAGATAAATGATTAGAGTTCTTATGTTGATTTTGTCGTTTGAGTGTTGTATCAACAATGTACTTGTTATAATAATAATGGATCATATATGGATTGTACTAAAGTACTATTTCATTGTGGAATTGAGAGTGTGTCGAACAAAGAAAAGTGACTCAATAGCGAGATAAATTTTAGGAAAATATATGTTTTAGAGAAAGATAAACTATAATATGGTTCTGATACCGAGGTAGTGATTTTAGAATAATACATGATGGATTTAGATAAATTATATTGGATATTCTTGACTACCATTAAACTGAATGATGATTTGTATATTCCATCATTGTTGGGGTTTACAACATTTTTTGATTGAAAGAGTATATCAACTATTCTTTATGGAATAAGGGATCATGAATGTAATCAATAAGGTTTTATGGTAATTCAGGATGTTGCAGTGTTTTAAAAGAATACTTGATGAAGGTGATCACATGTTATAACACAGAAAAAAGGATCTTTATTGTATTTACCTTCATTATAAATATTGGACTGAATTATTTTGGATATTTCTAGTTGGGATTATTTTGGATTTCCATAAAAGGACAACACGAAGGTCGGGCGGGAACCCGTCGTGTCCGGCAAGGCCGCGAGACTTGAACTCGCAACCGAAGGGCGATAATGGTGTATCACATACGAATGACCCACAAGATGTCCTGGATTAAATAATGTATTTTATTTTAATATGGTATAGTAGATGAATTATAAATTCATTTTTTGACCCCAAATGAATAGGATAAATAGAATATATTTTTTAAGTTCTGTTATCTTTTAGAGTGAAAGATGAGATTGTTATAGAAATTAGTTAAAGGATGGAACTCTACTTGTCAAGTATATATTTCTCTTCTCCTCTTATTATATAAAGAAATTAATTCTTATACAATATTAAATGAATCATAAAACAAAAAATTTGTGGTCCTAATACCTTATTTTTGTTGAACCAGGGGTATTTTAAGTCATTATAGATTGATGAATTTAAGGGCCTCAATTTTAAACTTGTTTGTGATTGATGACCTAAATCACTACCTATAAATATTTACATTTTTTCACCAATTATATGTCTCATGTTTCCACCAATTTTCTCAAAATAGAGATCATAATTTATTGGTGACCCTTTCATTTCTCTTTTCCTCTTATTAAGACTAAATTTTGTTAAACAAATTTTTGATGTGGGTTGTCCCACAAAGATATATTCTATTTTCAACCATTATTTTCGAAAAGAAAATATCAAAATTGTGAGGAAGCAATTTATAAAAGGAGGGAAGAATGTAACACCCCATGATTTCATAGTATGTACTTCTTCAAAAAAATTCAATACCTTTCACTACCCGCAACACCGAGTTCAAGCCCACCATTACGTATGAAACAAACTGTTCAAAAGAGGTTATGAATAGTAATTACTATATTTTGAACGTTATATAATCCTTATAATTTTAGAATTAATATTAAGAGTTTCATATACATAATGTAAGGAAAAATTAATTTGTCTTTAGATAAAAGAATTATTTTTCAAAACTACACTTTTACCAACTTTTAATAGTGAACCCTTTATAAATCCTATATTTTAAACGTTTATATACTTGACTAAATAAATTTTTTCTTTAAAATGGGGACATCAAAATATTTACAATGTCACACCCCATGCATCCACGGTACACTTTCCTTTGAATAATACAGTAACATGTGTTGTACGCAACTCCGAGTTCTGACAGAAACAACAACCAATCAAACTAGTCGTTATGAATAGTAATACCTACTATTTGAAATATTATAAATTTTATCTCTCAAAATAGAATTAATTTTTGTATTCGATGTTTAATATTTAGCCTAAGGTGAAATTTTTGTAGTTTTTGGATAACTTTAATATTTTTGATGAATATTGAAAATTACTATATTTTAATTAAAAACAACATTTTAGTCAAAATAATTAATAGTGATAAATTATGAATTTTAGTGGTTTAAATGTATATTTACAATATATTATTACCATTTAATACAATTATGGTCATAGGACATAACTTCACAATTAAACCGAAGATAAATAATTATCAATGTTTTGATAGTTATTATATCTTAAAACACGCTTTTTGTTTTGACAACAGGAATTAATTTTAAATTAATTTCCTCCACTTATGTGATTTGAATTTTTAAAAATGGATTCCATATTTGGAATCAGGTTTTCTAAATTGTTTAAATAGGTAAATTTTATTTTTATACATTTTGAATAATTACTTCGGTAAATATTTTATTTACCATGGTTAAAGGGTAAATCCAGTAAATAAGCGTTAAAAAATAATATTATAATAATACTAAATGACACTAATATGTGTCCTAATCGTATTGGTGGATACATGTCCGACCATGGGCTTATTTGGGTCGATTTTGGGACCCCATGGAGAAACTTTTAGGTGATAGGGACACTTTATTTTAATTAAGTTAAAATAAATACAAAAATGACATAAGCATATATCTTTTTGAAAAACAATTTTTACATAGGGTTATATATGTTGGATTTGAGGCTATAAATATTAATTAGAAATATAAAACGATTTCATACATAATGATATTTTATTTATAATTTTTATTCTTTAAATAATTCAATTTATTTATGACACAATGATGATGCAGTAATTACCATAATAGTGAAAAATTAAAATAATTTATATTATAAATAACCAAATAAATATAATTTGTGACTTTTTATGAATTAAACTAATTTTCTAGGTCAATATGACATGTTTGTAATGATTTAATAATCTTTTTTCTAAGTAATAATTCAGTTATGATTTTTAAAAAAATCATCATTTGAATAACGTCAAAATTGACATAAAAGAGTTTTTAAAACAAATATTATATTATTAATTGATATTAAATTACTAAAAATATAGGATTTGGAAAATAAACTTATATCATGATAGGAGTATAATTAATGGACCACATGGGGTCTCTTAGATGTATATATTTAGTTTATTAACCATATAATATTAAAATACAAAGAGACATTGTAAAAGTGAAACTAATTAACTAAGAGTTAATAATTAATGATAAGGTTAATATATTAACAAAATCTTGTATAAATCCAATTGGCTGAGAGTTTTTCGACGATTCCCCACCTTAACCTTTATATTATCCAATTTTGAGCCATTATAAACTGAATATGAATTTATTATAAAATAATATTTCTAACTTTTCCAAAGGTGCCCCTCACCCCTTTTATAAAAGGGAACACCCCATTATCATTAATTAACACCATAAAAGCCTTTTGGTTCGGCCAACCCATGCCAAAATACTCTCTAAACTTCCCTAAATTCATCTTAAAGGCCTTACATTAATCAGAAAGCCAGCATATGTATCCCTTTTGATCAAATCAAAAGGAAGAACCCGAAGAAGAGGTAATGATTTCACCACCTTTTTTCAAGTTCCTTTCTTCTTCCACTTCTTCTTTCTTTGTTATTGACATTATAAAATAATGAATCCAGTATCTCTTATATAATTTAATATTATTATAAATATGGTACAACCATATTCAGTATTCAATCTATCCATTGAATGACATGTCACCATACGTGCGTATGTACGGCTTACCGTCTCCACGTCGTGGTGTAATTGTTATTCAATATATTATTTTTTGGATGTATATAATAATGATTTTTAATTCATGTAAATAATAAATATAACATGATAATGATTATTTATATATGATATACCATCCAATTATATATTATTTTAATATCAAAAGAATGATATTGTCGCTCGAGCGTACGTACGGAGTACAGTCTCCATGAACGTGATCAGATTCATTCTCCATTGTGTCCATTCATGTATAATTATCATTTGATGATTTAAAAATAATTTTTAAGGAATTTATGTCATTCTGGATTTGAATAAGATACAACCTATCCATGAAAAACATGGCTTACGTAACAAAACATATAAAAGAAAACGAGTAAGTTAACAACCGAAACGATGATAATTCTAATATATTATTAACAATGAAATGTTAAAAGATCATATATCATATCATATTAATATATATGATTCTTGTATAATTTTATAAAAATTATTTCACAATTATACATGAGGTTAACCTACCCCCAACCAAGGAAAAGTACAAGGTTAGGGGTTTTCATCTCACTCCTTATTCCCATGAGATTCATGCCATATTTCCGCTATTACATTTGGTGTGGTGTATGTAATGACCATAATTATATTCTTTCTGTAATACACTTTAATTTATGTGTATTTACATATTCATTGTATGATACCTCTTTCATGGGTTGTATGTTTCGTAATTTACAAAATTGGTAAGGGTTAATTTCACAATCTCTTTATTATAAGTGGTTGTTTTTATGTAAGTACCTACTGGGAAATATTTATTATCCATGTACATGTTTTATGAAAGAGTTTTCAAAGGGGATAATTTAAGGAACTTTTTACTAAAACATCATTTAAAAAGTTTTAAATATTTATTCTTCTAAATCGTCTTCATTTATGTCCATGTCTTAAAAATGGGTTTTAAGGATTTATTAATATGGAGAGGAATTTTTTTTAAGTGATAATTCCATTCAAAAGTTTCAAAGTGGTATGGGACAATTTGAATCAAAAAAGTCTTTAAATGACTTTCTTTATAAATTGTGTGACTTTTTTAATGATTTCATGAAAAATGGGTATTTCTCTCAAAGAGTTTTACAAATCATTTTCATCCATTTCAAAATTCATTAATGGATATTAATCTTGTTATGAAGTTGATTTATCATGATACATATCTTCTATATTTTGTTGAAGGTTTTTTGATATTTTTTACTCTGGATGTGTTATTTTTATACCATTCATGGTTTATGGGTAATGCATTGAAATTTCATATTCTAGTTTTGATACGAATTTTTATGTTATGTTTAGACCTTTATATATGAAGAATGCATTGGACGTAATAAGTGATAGGTGGAGCCCGCTATAACTCCTTGATGCATCGGTAGGTCTCATGAGACAAACTAGTGTCTTGGCATGAGGCCTTGACAAGATCTTATTTATAGTCTTGGCACGAGGCCTTCACTACGTCGTTATGATTGTCTGGAATTATGAATTCCATCGTTATGAATGTGGTTATTGATATTGCATGTGATTATTCGACTAGTAGAATATCCATTTGAATAATTAAATGAAATTATTTCATTTTATCTTTTCCATATTATGCTTATGTTCATGTTTAAAAGGATTTTTTTAGTTATATATTCCCTTAAATGTTTTTCATTATTTATGAAGGTTTCCGCTTTATTGCTTACCCTTACATAGCATTTGAGATCACCTCTTTTTATGTTTTACCTTTCCCAGGATTCCAAGAAGTGTATTGTGATTGATATGCAGGGTTAAGCTAAAAGAATAATGGTGTTCGTAACTATTTTTTGTGTTGTTTTTGTATGTATTAAAGTGAAATTTAACATTCATGTATATAATCTAATTTCCAAGACTGCTAAACTTATCGGTCCTTCAGGACTTTATTTCCTTGTAATCATGCCAATGTATTAAAATAATGCACCGACTCTGGGTAACTAGGGTCGGGGCGCTACAGTTGGTATCATAGGAAGTTTATCCATATAGATAGAAACTGGATTTAGATAAAATCTTATTAGAGTACATAGCCCTAATATAGACTTTGTGGATTAGTATAAAATAACATCAAATAATTTTGGTATTGTAGAGACTTTGTAAGTTTTCCGAGCAATACATCCCTGTTTGTATACGATCAGGTAGAGGCGGCTCTAGTACAGATGTACCTAGTTGTAAAACCCAAAAACACCTCTTTGTGCTAGACTCGAACATGAATAGGTGCACGACAATGTGCCTTTCTACACTCTTGGTTATGATACTCCCGGGGGATATGCGTAGTATAATTCTCATCTTCTATAAAAACAATTATGAAGGGATTGTGAGTATATACTTCCTCAAAGGATACGTTTTTATGATTATAGATTATATCCATAAACTATTTAATTTATGTTATGTGTTTTACATGATTGGGATTAGGTATTGTTATTCATAAACAAATCTAGTGTATGTCATTGTTTAGAAATGGCACCCGGAAGATGGAATGAGAACTTCAGCAATGCACATGATCCAAAGAGAAAGAAAGATCATTTATTTCATGGTCTTAAGCCAGAATTTGTAAGAGATATAGTCTCCCATGTATTATCATCATATGAAGAAATAATATCATGTGTTGACAAGATAAGTAAAGATTTTATTGATTCATATGGATTTTAAGGGAAGCGGGAGAATAAAAGAATGGAAGCGAGAAAGATGTATAAAGGGAATAGGGAAAGGAAGAATTTTCCCATATGTGATAACTGTGGGAAGAAACACCCAGGAACTTGACTAAAAGGAATGAGAGTTTGTTATAAGTGTGGATGAAAAGGGCACAAAGTACGTGACTGCAAGGGTAATAAAATAGTTTCAAACGTACAATGCTTTATTTGCAAGGAGAGTGGACACTAGTCGAACCTATGTACCAATCATTAGACTATGCTGTAAATTATGCTATTGGATAATAATCAAGTTATGATACAACCATAGATGAAGAGAAATAATTAGAGATCTTATGTTGATTATGTCGTTTGAGTGTTGTATCAACAATGTACTTGTTATAATAATTATGGAGTATATATTGATTGTACTGCAGTACTATTTCATTAAGGACTTGAGATTGTATGGAACTAATAAAAGTGACTCAATAGCGGGATTAACTTTTGGAAAACATATGGTTGAGAGAATGATAAATCATTATATGGTTTTGATACCAAGGTAGTGATTTTAGAATAATTCATGATTGATTTGGATAAATTATATTTGATATTCTTGACTACCTTAAAACTGATTAATGATTTGTCTATTCCATAATTTTTGAGGTTTACAACATTTTTGGATTGATGGAGTATATCTATTATTATTTAAGGAATAAGGGATCATGAATGTAATCAATAAGTTTTTATAGTAATTAAGGATGTTGCAGTGTTTTAAAAGAATACATGATAAAGGTGATCAAATGATATTACGCGGAAAAAAGGATCTTCATTGTGTTTACCTTCCTAATAAATTTTGGACTGAAGTATTTTTGATATTTCTAGTTTGGATTATTTTTGATTTACATAATAGGACCACCCAGAGGTCGGGCATAAACCCGTCGCATCCGGCAAGGCCGTGAGACTTGAACTCACAACCGAAGGGCGACAAGGGTGTATCACCTACCACTGGCCCAAGTGATGTACAAGATTAAATAATGTAGTTTATTTTAAGAATGTCTAATAGATGAATTTTAAATTCATTTTTTAACCCCAAACGAATAGAATAAATAGAATATATTTTTTAAGTTCTATTATCTTTTAGAGTGAAAGATGAGTTTGTTGTAGAAATTAGTTAAAGGATGGAACTCTACTTGTCAAGTATATATTTTTCTTCTCCTCTTATTCTATAAATAAATTAATTCGTATACATTATTGAATGAATTTTAAAACCAAAAATCTGTTATCATAATACCTTATTTTTGTTGAACCGATGGTATTTTATGTCATTATTGATTGATGAATATAAGTACCTCAATTTTAAACTGGTTTCTGATTGATGACCTAAATCACTACCTGTAAATATTTATGTTTTTCCTCCAATTATATCTCACTATCTTCCACCAATGTTCACCTAATAGAGATCATAATTTTGTGGTGACCCTTTCATTTCTCTTTTCCTCTTATTAAGACTAAATTTTATTAACCAAATTTATGATTTGGGTTTTCCCACATTTATATTTTATATTTTCAACCTTTATTTTAGAAGAACAATATAAAAATTACGAGGACACAATTTATTGAAGGAGGAATGAATGTAACACCCCGAGATTTCATAGTATGTACTTCTTCAAAACAATTAAATAACATTCACTACACGCAACACCGAGTTCATGCGCACCATGACATACCAATCAAGTCGTTCAAAAGAAGTTATGAATAGTATTACATATATATTGAATGTTATATAATCCATATAATTTTATAATCTATATTATGAGTTTCGTAGACATAATGTATGAACAAATTCATTTTTTCAGATAAAAGAAGTATTTTTCAAAAATGAACTTTTTCCATCTTTTAATAGTGAACACTTTTTAAATCCAAAATTTTAAACATTTATATATTTGACTAAATAAATTTATTATTTAAAATGGGGATATCAATAAAATTTACAATGTAACACACCAAGCTTCCACGGTACACTTTCCTTTGAATAATATAGTAATGTTAATATTTGATGAATAGTGAAAATTACTAAATTTTAATTAAAAACAACTTTTTTAGTTAAAATAATTAATAGTGATAAATTATGAGTTTGAGTGGTTTTAAAGTATTTTTAGAATAAATGTTTACCATTTAATACAATTTTGGTCATATGAAATAATTTCACAAATAAAATGAACATAAACAATTATCAATCTTTTTATAGTTATTATATCATAAAAACACGTTTTTTGTTTTGACAATAAGAATTATTTTCATATTAATTTCTGTCACATCTTTGTCTTCAATTTGGAAAAATGGATTCCATATTTGGAATCAGGTTGTCCAAATTGTGTAAATGGGTAATTGTTTTTTGACATTTTGAATAATTACTTCGGTAAATATTTTATTTACCATGGTTAAAGGGTAAATCCAGTAAATAAGGGTTAATAAAGTAATATAATAATAATACCAAATTACCCTAAAACGTGTCCTAAACTTATTGGTGGATACATGTCTGACCAAGGGTTTCATTGGGTCGATTTAAGGACCCCATGGAGCCACATGTAGGTGATAGGGACACAATATTTTAATTAAGTTAAAATAAATACAATAATGACACAAGCATATATCTTTTAGAAACACAATTTTTACATAGGGTTATATATGTTGTATTTTCGACTATAAATATTAATTAGAAAGATAAAAAGATTTCATACATAATTATAGTTTATTTATAATTTTTATACATTATATAATTTAATTTATTTATGACACAATGATGATATAATAATTACCATAATAGTGAAAAATTAAAATAATTGATATTATAAATACCCAAATAAATATAATTTTAGACTTTTTATGAATTTAACTAATTTTATAGGTTAATGTGACATGTTATAAATGATTTAATTAACTTTTCTCGAAGTAATAATTCTGTTATGAGCTTTACAATAATCAACTATTGAATAGTGTCAAAATTGACATAAAAGAGATTTTAAAACAAATATTATATTATTAATTGATATTAAATTCGTAAAAATTTAAGGCTTAGACAAGAGACTGTTTTAATGATAGTTGTATCATTAATGGACCACTTGTGGATCTCTTGGATGTATATAGTAAGTTTATTTACCATATAATATAAAAATACAAAGAGACATTGTCAAAGTGAAACTAATAATCCAAGAGTTAATACTTAAAGATAAGGTTAATATAGTAACCCAAAACTATCTAACTCTTATTGGATGAGTGGCTTTAGACTTATCCCAAACTTATCCTTTAAAAAATTCAATTTGGAGCCATTATAAACAGAATAAGAATTTATTATAATATAATATTTCTAGCTTTTCCAAATGTGTCCCTCACCGCTCTTATAAAAGGGCAGTCCCCCTTCTCATTAATTCACACCTTCAAATCCTTTTGGATCGTCCAACACCTACCCAAATAATATCTCAAAATCCCTCAAATTTATCCTAGAGGCCTTACTGTAGTCTGAAATCCAACCTAAGGATCCCTTTTGATCAAATCAAAAGGAAGAACCCGAAGAAGAGGTAAGGATTTCACCACACTTTTTCAAGTTATGTTCTTCTTCAACTTCTTCGTTCTTTGTTATTCCCATTCTAAAATAATGAATAAAGTATATCATATATACTTTATTATTATTATATATATGGTACGACCATATTCGGTATTCTATCTATCCTTTGAATGAAATTTCACCATAAGTGTGTACGTACGACTTACCATCTCTACGTTGTGTTGTAATTGTTATTCAATATATTATTATCTGGATGGGTATAATAATGATAAGTAATTCATGTAAATAATATCTATAACATGATAATGTTTAATTATATATTATATATCATCCAATTATATATTATTTTAATATCAAAATAATTATATTGTCCCTCGTGCGTGCGTACGGACTACCGTCTCCACGAACGTGATGAGATTCATTCTCCATCATAACCATTTATGTATAATTATCATTTGATTATTTAAAAATAATGTTTAATGACTTGAAATAATAATGGATATGAATAAGAAACAAACTATCCATGAAAAACATGTCTTACGTAACAAAACATATAAAAGAAAATGAGTAAGTTAACAACCGAAACGACGATTATTCTAAAATATTATTAACAATGCAATGTTAAAAGATCATATATAATATCATACTAATATATAAGATTATTTTATAATTTAATAAAACTTATTTAACCATTATACAGGAGGTTAACCTACCATCAACCAAGGAAAAGTACAAGGTAAGGGGTTTTCATCTCACTCCTTATTCCCATGGGATTAATGCCATATTGCCTCTATTACCTTTTGTGTGGTATATGTACTGCCCATAATTATATTATTTTTGTAATACACTTTTATTTATGTGTATTTACGTATTCATTGTGTGATACCTCTTTCATGGGTGGTATGTTTCGTAAGTTACCACAGTGGTGAGGGTTAATTTCGCAATCTCTTTATTATCCGAGGTTGTTTTTACGTATGTATCTACTGGAAAATATTTATTATCCATGTACATGTTTTATGAAAGAGTTTTTAAAAGGGATTCATTTAAGGGAATTTTTACTAAAACATCATTTCAAATGTTTTAAATATTTATTCATCTAAATCTTTCTCATTTATGTCCTTGTCTTCAAAATGGTTTTTTTGGATTTATTTATATGGAGATGAATGTTTTTAAAATCATGATTCCTTTAAAAAGTTTAAATGTGGTATGGGACACATTTATTCAAAAATGTATTTAAATGACTTCTTTTATAAATTGTTTGACTTTTTTAATGTTTTCATTAAAGAAGTGTATTTCTCTCAAAGACTATTACAAATAATTTTCTTCCATGTCAAAATTATATAATGGATTTTAAACTTTTTTTGAAGTTGATTTATCGTGATACAAATAATCCATATTTTATTGAAGGTTTTTTGATATTTTTGAATATGGATGTGTTATTTTTATACCATTCATGGTTTATGGGTAAAGTATTTACATTTCGTATGCTAGTTTTAATATGAATGTTTATGTTATGTTTAGAACTTTTTATATGAGGAATGAATTGGACTTAATAAGTGACGGGCGGAGCCCGCTATAGCTCCTCGATGCAACGGTAGGTCTCATGAGACAAACTAGTGTCTTGGCACGAGGCCTTGAAAAAATCTTATTTGTAGTCTTGGCACGAGGCCTAGGCTATGTGGTTATGATAGTCTGGAATTAAGTATTCCTTAGTTATGAAAGTTGTTATTTATATTGCATGTGATCATTATACTAGTAGAATATCCATTTGAATAAGTAAATGGAATTATTTCATTTTATCTTTGCAATATTACGCGTATGTTGACGTTTAAAAGGCTTTTGTTTTAGTTATACAATGACTTAAATGTTTATGCTTATTTATGAATGTTTTCGCTGTATTACATTCCCTTACCGAGATTTTGATCTCACCCCTTTCTATGTTTAATTTTTCCATGGATTCCAAGAAGTTTATTGTGATTGATATGCAGGGTTAAGCTAAAGAAAAATAATGGAGTTCATAAAGATTATTCATGTTGTTCTGTATGTCATAATGTGTAATGTGACATTCATGTATATAATCTAATTTGCAAGACTGCTAAACTAATCAGTCCTTCGGGACTTCATTTCCTTGTAATAATTCCAATGTATAAAAATAATGTACCGACTCTGGGTAACTAGTGTCGGGGCGTTACAGGCTTAGCCAGCCTGGCTGAGAGGGGTGCACAGCCTCCCCAGATGGCACATCATTAAGTTGTGCCCCTTCCGCCGACTACCAGATGTGCTCCGGTGGTCCGTTTCGCCCACCGTCTATTACTATGCTCATTTCGGGTCCCAAACATTGCGGTAAACTCTTCCAATAACTATTGTGTCCCCGTTTCATCATCCCCCGTCAATCCGCGCACAGACGAACAACCAACACACGGTCAAGACATTTTCGTTAGCCTGTGCCCTTTTCATTAGCAGGTCAATCCCTAATTCATCAAATGAAATGGTATAATTTATTCAAAATATATTAAACAAACTCACTAAAATTATAAACCCTTGATCAATGGTAATATCACATATATAAAATATAATAAATCCCCCTACCTCGATAATTGATGTCACTCATCGAACGTCGCAAAAGTTGGCGTCACGTTGAGAGGATTTGTAGACGATGTCGGAGTGCGTCGAAGGAGGAATCAGAGTCTCCACAATATATGTGGAGAAGAAGAAGGAAGGAACATCCTCTCTCATTGTGAATTCAGCGTTCTTCTTTGAATAGGCTTCGTTCTTCGTGGAAGGATGTTGTTCTTCAATGAAAAGGGAACTCTTTTCTTATTTTACACAAGATCTCTATCAAATATCCTTCCAACACAACATGTGCCAAAATAAAATAATAGATATGGATATTATTTTATGAACACCTGAAATTCAGAATTCAAATCACCTAATAAATTAATACATTAATTAAGGTGTGTTGGAAAAAAATAAAGGGAGAGTGAGGGAGAGGGGGAGCTCTCATTCAATAAGGGGAGTTGTCATGAAATTAATGAACAGAAGAGTTATGGGAGGTTCAATATAGTCAGGGGAGTTCAAGCGTTTAGGGAACATGTGGGACCCACCCCAAAAATATCCTCTCATGGGAGGTTATGTGTGAGTGGACCCCACCTCTAACTCCCCTTGTGAGGAAGTATCCACCCTCCACCAATAAAAATGTCAAAAACATATTTTTATTTAGTTTTTTTTATTAAAACCCATAAAATTAACATATCCTCCCGTCAAAATGATTCTATAGTAACGGTCCCCTTGGTCGAATACATGTACTGTGAGTTCATCAGTGTCATCAGATATTAAATCCATGCACCGGTTCAAACGATAGAAAAACCCCCATGTACGTTTACTTAACTTACTAGAAAAAAACATCAGAAATTGATTCCGGGCACACCGGGCCTCAAAATCAGGCACCGTCAGAATACACAGACTCGTAAAATCCATAGAATAAAGAAAAAATTTATCCTTGAAAATTTTAGGGTATTTACATTACTACCACCACAGAGATTTAAGTCCCAGTAAAGCTACAACACACACTAGGGAAACAATATGGGTGAGCACTCATCTGAGCCTCTTTCTTTTATGTGCTCCACTAGAGGTTCATGTGCTTCCGAAAAATGCACACTAGAGGAATCGACCATCCAGGATGGACATTATTCTGTTGATTCTCTATCTCTACTAGAAACTCTGTGAATGTCACCCTATCCTCGATATCCAAATCCCCATGGTCGATGATGTGTGGAGGGTCATGCACATATCTCCTCAACTGAGATATGTGAATGATGACATGAACCCAGTGCAACTGAGGTGGAAGGTCTAGAGGGTAAGCCACCTTGCTTAGAGTAATGGGGACCTGAAAATGCTTGATGTATTGGGAATATAACATCCCACCTCTTCCAAATATCCATTGACTTCATCAAGGTGAGTCCCGTAGGAAAATGTGGTCACCCTCCTTGAACTCCAGTGGTCTCCGTCTCCAATAAACATATGAATTCTGCCTACTCTGTGTTGTCTTCATCCACACCTGAATGATATTCACCTTATCTATTAGCCTCATGATGATCGCATTAGTCAACCTCTACCTCAGCTATTGAAAAGCTATGTTGGCATCTCTCTGAACACATGAATGGTTTTCCCCTTCTTTGTCAATGTTAAAAGAGGCGCAACAACTTGGGAGAAGTCTGGCACAAATCTAAGTCTATCTGACTCATGAGTGATCGACTGCACCCACTTATGCATGAATGTATCCTATGATTCATGGGGATACCTTTTCGCCGACAGATGAATAACCATACCAACAATGTCGGTAAAACACATCATTTTTCCTAATACAGTCAATCTGTGTATGATATGTGGTTTCCCAGTCCATACCAAAAAAAATGTCTTAAGGCCTCGACGCTGCCACCAAGAGGTTCCAACAGAAACTCTTGCCTCATGGGTCATATCACACCGTCGGTGTATGCATGATAAAAGAGACTCCTCCCATAGTTATTTCCAGACGTTAGGGTTAATTCAACAACTTAACTAGAAACACTAGGTTTGGGACAATATTTGTGGAAGGAAGGAATGATTCGTATCAATTTCTTGTGTTAAGACAGCAAGTAGTAGACACATACTATACCAAAAATCATTCCTAGATCCCTTGGGTCAAACTCCATGACCACATGCAGCTACTCTATTCCCATTTCCTACAGATCCATGAGCCTAGAGGGGACAACAAAGGAATGTGGTTGTAACATGTCGAAATGTACACCACCTCATGCAGCTCTCTTAGCTTTTCTTCCATGTCTGCTGCATTGCAGATTCATCTATCCTTAAAACATCAACTTCTTGAAACATTTTAGATGCCCATGCCTCTGAGACTAGAGCCATTTCTCTGCTTTCCCACTGCTATTATTCTCTAGTTGTATCCATTCATCCAAAGAACATTCAACCACAAAGTTTCTCTTGAGCACCCTACCATAAGTAGGAATACATAGAGGTAAACTGTTGGATCAAATGTCCATTAAACAAATCTCACTCTGAGGTCTGAGGTCTAAAGCACTGATTGTATCAAATTCATCATGTACCAGGGACGATCGATACACCTCAATGAATAATCAGATACCGACATGTCGTCATGTCGAAGCTGTATAAGCTCTAGAAATATCACAGCCACCTCCTCAAGTCTGTCTTTAGGAGCCTGTGAGTCGGGCTCACATTTGAACCTGAGGGGTATCTAATGCTGAAACACGTGTAAGTCACTATGCCTACAATTTTCATCTACCGGTGCCGCCGGTTGAAACTGGTGAACAACATGAAGTGATATAGCTGGCACAATACCCGAAGGTATTATCTCAGGTATCCTTCCACTTACCGAAGCCTCATCACTATAAGGACCAACCTCATGGTCACTCACTGGGAAACACAAGTAGATAAGATCAATATATGATTTACTAGTGTCTAAAATAGGTGTAGAACTCTAACAATCACCTCCATCCAGTCCATTGCTTCCTGGGAATCTGTCTCGCCTCGTAACCTCGGAGGCATCTGCTGCTAGAACTCGTTCAACGTGCTCTGTCAGCGTGCATCGTCCACTAGTATGGCTGGTTGAATCTACTACCAAAAGGGGGGTTGTGCTACTGGTACACCACCCAAAGGTGCCAACATAGAAAGAATGTCATTCACCAGATCCTCATATCTCGGTGGGCTGTCATCGGGTACTCTCTCAGAGATCCAACTGATTATCTATGTGGAGAGATCCTAAATAGATGCTACAAGGTAAAATGATTTAAACCTGGTGAGCTGACTTGATTGAGAATACATAATGAAAACATTTGAAAAAACACACACAATCAGTGTTTTCGTGCACTAAGTCGGAAATCAATAGACAGGGTCCTGGTGTATGGATACGTCGGCCGCCACACCAACACTAGACTCCCTGAACTAAAATCCACTCCCAGTACCCATAACACTATTTCTTCAAAGAAAGGAAATATCACAGTCCTGAGTTATGCGGTATAACAAAATCCTTTGATAACAATTTGTCACGAACCATCCCCCAGGGCACTTGTCATGACTACGCCATTCCCGACTTCCATAGGCCAGGGGCTGGTGACTAGCACCAACGGAGTAATTTCCTAGAACTGGGAAGGAATTTCATTTATTAAACATAACACAAAATACCAGAGAACAAGCGGACGCAAACTATATGTAAAACAGTATAAACAGTGTTCTAAATGTACAAAGGGGATAGAAACATATTCCCAAGAGAAAGGTATAACTACAACTGAATGATAGAACTACTGAAAACTCAAATAGCTGAATGGTGAAGCTGCTCTTGGATCAGCCTCTGATTTACTACTTGAAGGGTAGTTACAGATGTCCTCCTCAGCACATCACTTCAATCGATCGACTCCTTGTTCCATCACGCCATGTTTCCACCTTCAGGTACCGTCCAGTCCTCGTACACTCTACATCGGTCAGCGCTTTCTGTCGACTGCATGCAACTCAACGAGGTGCGGGCATAGCCCTTGCAAGGGTGAGTATATCGATACTCAGTAGGGAGCCAGAGACCCTAATGGTCTCACTAAATCCAACAACAATAATCCACAATGATAGATCTCAATATCATACATTTACTTATGTATATGACAATAAATATACCTATGTTATCAAGTAACCCATGTCAACCATGAGGAAAACACCAAAGTAGTTGACTCAACTCAAACCATGATTTTCATTCACGTTGTCGAAACCACATCTTCTACACAACTCCTCCTCTTTCTGAGTACCATAGGTTTTCCACCCCAAGACAGTAGTGCTCCCCACCATGGGTCTGCCGCCACAACATAGTAGTGCTCCCCCTAATAGCCTAAAGAGGTACTCCTCCTGTCGTGTACTGTGGGTCTGATGCGCCATCACAGTAGGGCTCCTCCGCCATGGGTCCACACCCCAACACAGTAGCACTCCCCACTAGGATAATCAAGTCACTTTGAAATGTATCAGACAAGAATTCATCAGGTCTCATCCAGCTAAATGGTCTCCGTACTACATATAATCACCTTCGGGAGGGTCTGCTCCATTAGCTACTGGTTGATACTTCCATGTGTCACGTAATCTCACGTGGATGTATCTCAAAGGACCGCCTCGTCACAGGGGTCTCAACGCAATAGACGGCCTACCAATAAGACGCCCAGTCAGTGAGTTATAAACCTTTTTATACCAGGGGCCCGATTGGTTTCGTGTCCAAACCAACCAGGCCGTATCTCATCTGTACCGTAAATTCACATAGGGTATACTTTAAGGATCTGTTTCTCAATGAGATTACCAACGCCACTGACGGTTCTTCAAATGGACATCCGGTTTGAGAAGATACTGGGGGCCCGGTTGGTTTCATGTCCAAACCAACCAGGTCGTATCTCAATTTATACTGGGGGCCCGGTTGGTTTCAGGTCCATTTGTGAAAATATATATCTAAGACTCATGTGATCAGAGTAAACAATAAATTGTTCACCAATTAAGCAGTGTCTCCAAATTTTCAGTGCAAAGGCCATTGTTGTTAACTACAAGTCATGGGTTTCATAGGTATTCTTCTCATGTATCAACTACCGTGAGTCATACGTGATCACTTCTAACTCCTACATCAGGACACAACCATGTCTACTCACTGATCGGTCGCAATAGAATACATACCCAACACCCTCTTCTAGTTGCCTCAGGATGGGTGCACTCGTCAATCTCTGCCTCAGCTTCTAAAAAATGTGTTGACACTTCTCCACCCACATTAAAGGATACCCATTTTGACATCAATGGTGAAAAGGGTTATTCTACCCTAGATATGTCAGGTACAAACCTTCGGTAGTATCCATCTGATCCCAGGAAAATCCGTATCTCTGTCACATTCTTTAGTGTAACAACCCTATATTTTATGATAAGTATTCTTATAAATTTATTTGATGTCATGGGTTTCATTCTACAACAAGATTATCTTGTGCTATACGCAACACCGTATTAGCTTGCAGTATACACAACACTATTCGTAGATTGTGTTACACACAATTTCATGTTTATTTGATAATAGTCATTCTACACAACATTGAGTGTATATATAAATATATATATTCAATGTATATATAAAATATTGTTCGATTCTTTTATATGAAAAAAACGGAGTCTTGCACAACATGCAACCCTAACATGGATTTCATTACACGCAATCACGACCTTCCTCGATTGCGTGTGTTGTACTCGATATCGGGTTTTACTAAACAACGATATATTATTATAATATTATTATGAACTAGCCGTTATGAATAGTATTAACTAAATTTTGAATTTTATAACATTATTATTCATCATAAAAATTTTATAGAACATGTTATAAGAACAAAATAATTTTTTCGGTTAAAATAAGTATGTTTTAAAAAATGCAGTTTTGCCACCTTTTGATGGCACACCCACATTAAATCTAGTCGTTGACATGTTAATAAGTTCAATTTGACAAAATAAAATTCTTATTTTGAATCAGGATATAAAAATTTACATTGGATAATGTTTTGATATTTTCCTGATAACTTTTATATTTTAATGAATAGTAAAAACACGCAATATTTTAATTAAAAACAAATTTTTTCATCGTAATAACTTATGTGGATAAATTATAATATTGAATGGTTTTAAATTATAAATAGAATATATTATTACCATTTAATATGATGTATTTAATTATCTTTTATTTTATGTTGAATTCGTAGGTTAAATAAATTCAATATTTTGGAATGTTTTAATCAAAAACCCGTTTTCATTCGACAAGAGGATTAATTTTAATTTAATTTCTGCAACTTCTGTGTGTTGAATTTGAAAAAATGGATTCCATATTTCGTATAAGTGGGTTCAAATTATGTTAATATGCTACTTTTTATTTTTGGAAATTATGAATAGTAACTACGGTAAATATTATTTACCATAGTTAAAGGTAAATTAGGTAATTAAGGGTAAATATAATATTATAAAATTACACTAACACATGAAAAAATTCTATTTGATGTCTAAATGTATTCCCATATCACCTAAGGGTCGGATTAGATTCATTTTGTGGACTTTTTACCATGAATGTCATTAAATAATTATTAAAACCAAAGAAAGTGACAACATGTCACTCTCTTAAATCTTATAAGTATAATAATTTTAATTTAGTGATAAACATCATAAAACATCGAACATGAATAGTCTCCGGAAAACAAATAAAATTATCTACATCAGTATAAATTATTTAGAATTTTTAGGGATCAAATAATTATCATTAATGGTGACACATTAATGATGGAGAAATTATTTATTAAGTGAAAAGTCATTAATATGGTTTTTATTGAAATAATAATACCCTTTAAAATAACCAAAAACTTTAAAAAACTTATTTTTAGTGTATATATACACCTTAATAATCCAATTACCTAATATATAACTGTTTGGAGTCTTATAAAGGTGATTATGACACTTATATTATTTTATTTTAAATGATTCCAAAGTTGTCACCTTCATAATTTAATAAATATAACAATTTAAATATTGTGATTTTAGATGATAAATTCGAGTAAAAGTATTATTGTGAAAGGTAATAGATTTATATTTATCATAGTAATTTATTTTTAATTTTTATTCAATAAATAAGTATATTAAATAATTATACAAAAATGTTGTAGTAGTTATTTTCTTAAGATATAAACAAAATAAATGTTTTTGAAAATAATAAAATAAATATTATATGAACTATTTAATATTCTCCACAAATTCTCTAGATACATATGACCGTTTATGAATATAATAATTCTTTTATTTCGAACATATCTTCTGTATATATTTTATTTAAATTCAAATAAATGAATATTGTTAAAATTGACACTATTGTTATTTTATAAAATCACATATTATAAAATTGATTAAAAATCACAAAAAGATAAGAAAATTATAAATTTAAATTTATATGATCTAAAATGTTATAAATTATCCAATTATGGACAATTCACAGCATATAAGTAATTATTTGTTATAATTTAATATTTAGAATGTTATTACCACAAATAAAATTAAATTGATTAAGTAAGGATACATCAAGTTGATAATGTTTAAAATAATTCCCTAACATGCGTAACTTTTATTTTCTGATGATATTACAACCTTATATCATATTATATTCTAATATTAGTCATTTTTGGAGGTTTTTATGTGGGGTTAGATTTATTATAAATTAATATTTTTATGATTTCCAAAGGTGCCCCTCCCCTCCCTTATAAAAGGGCACCTCCTCCCTCTCTTCCTCACTGCAATTTGAGCCTTCAAGCTTGGACAACCCCTGCCAAATTATCTTATCCACTTCACTTGAAACATCATAAATGTCCTAGTATTCTTCAATTACAAATTATATTTCCCTAAGAGGAAGTCTCAAAGAGGAGCTTCAAATAATAAGTAATGTTCGTTACCGAATATTTCAACTTTATTTGTTCTTCCACTTCTTCATATTTATTTTTTCATTATGAAGTAATAAAATCAGTATCACTCATATAATTATATGTTATTATAATTATGAAACCAACTTATTTCACCATTTATCCATCATACGGAAAAAGAAATCACCGCGCATGCGTACGTACAGAATACCGTCTCCAAAATCTGGTGTAATCTATTTTCCACCACCACCTTACATGGATGGATATAATCGTGTAAATAAGGACAATATATGATTATTGTAAATTTATATTGATTCATAAATATTATACATACACTTAAATACAATTCCACGATCATGAGAATGATATCTTCACTCGTGCATACGTACGGAATACCGTCTCCACGACGCGATGAGATTTGTTCTCAATGATTAACCATTCATGAATGATTATAAATTATATATAACAAGTAATAATGAAATATATGACTTAATATTGATACTGTATTTATGTATATATATATGTATTTCATGTACATAATTCCATTCAATTCAATAAGGAAACGAAAACAGCGTTCATGCGTACGTACGGTCAACAGTCTCCATGAACGCTGTATTTCATTTCATTTACCAATCTATTATATATATCTACATTCTGAATATAAATTATATATAAATCATGTTATAAATTATGGATGTAAGTAAACGTGATCTATGTAATCATATGATTAATTACAAGTTAATACACTAATGACCAATGAACCAATTTTACCCAAAATGCTACTTTAACATTAATTTAAAAAAGAACGGGCAATATAAAGTCATAAGTGAACCATATATGATATCATAACAATGAATATGATTCTTTAATAAGTCAATTACATTATTTTAATCATTATACAAGATTTTCAGATCCATACGAAGCATATCAGACCTAAGGTAAGGGATAATTTTGCAAAACGCATTTTTATCTGAGATTGCTTATTCGTATGTATTTACTGGGGTTATTGCTATCATCCATGTCCATGTTTTATAAAAGTATATTCATGTATTTTTAAAGTACTTTTTACCCATTTTTACTTTTACCCAGTGGTATGGAAGGAATCTTTCTATTATTTACCCAACAAGGTACTTTTGTCTTTTCCGTCAAAAGTACGTGAAGAATGTTTTTTAATGTATACAGCACGAATGGATTTTTTTCAGTTTTATAAATCCTTATTTTCAAGAAGCTTCCTCCAAAATATTTCAATACTATTTTCAACAAAATATTTATCTTTTAAAATTGCATGATGTCTTGTGGAGAGAAATTGATTTTGAAGAAGAAATGATATTTTCCTCAAGAATTCATTTCAAGTGTTTTATCAAAACCATTTTACATATAAGATGACTTTATTTCATATGTGTATGTTTCATGTATAAAGTATATTTTATTTACATGGATTAACTTTTCTTATTATGAAATGATATACATTCCTTTTATATGGATTATGTGATGATGGGATGATGTTTATGATACCCATTTTATTTGTTGGGTTATTATGAATGATGTATGTTTATTTTGCGGCACAAGTAAGAAAGACATAATTATGAGACGGGTGGGAGATATATCTCCCTCCAATGCATTAGGTAAAGATTTATATCTCATGAGATTGACATGGTTGGAATGGTAAGTTAATCTGGTTCAGTGTTACATGACTGAAACGAGGAGTGAACTCGATTCAGAAAGGGACCTTGTCCACTAAGATGGCCATGGAAGTAATTCCTTGGCTACTATGTAAATCATTACACGTGCTTAATGGATGCCACAAGTACATGCTTTATTACTATGATATTTTATCATGATTTATGATCCATTCTGATCTATGCCTTATGCACATCCAAGTTTTATTTCATTGCTCTGTATTTTGATGTTTAAATATTATGTTCATGATTTTAAGTTCAAATGTATATGGTTTGTTTTTTTCTCCATGCTTACCCTTACTGAGAATTTGAGCACACCCTTTTTATGTTTTCTTTTCCCCCGAGATTAAAAGAAAGGTTTTAGGTAAGGAAACAAAAAGGGGAGGATCGTTATGGGAGATGTTGAAGATCTTTCATCATGATTAGAAGTTTATATTCCATGTTTCCAAAGACACTAAACTATTATGGTCCTTGTGTGTCTGTTATTGTTATGTATTAGATATTATGAAAAAGTAATGTAATTTCCATGAACATGAAGCTTCAGGTCTCTACATTTAGTGTCTCCCATGAAAGCACTACCCCTATCTTCACTGAATCCATTGCACCTCTAGCATCCTAGATAGTTTTCCCTAGGAAGTGGACCTCCCATATCCATAACTATCACTTCAAGAGCATACAATATTGTTGGTGATCTCATAGTGTATTTACAACTATCTATAGCTGCATGGCATGTTCCTACTTTGACGCCAAGAATATAAATATATCATCAATGAGGACATCTATGAAGTGATTGAGGTATGACTGGAAGAACCTATTCATGATCCCCATGAACACTAATCGAGATTTGGTCATGCCAAAGGGAATAAAAAAGGAACATGAAATTGACATACAAATATCTAATGGATGT
Organism: Viscum album; assembly: GCA_963277665.1. NCBI lineage: Eukaryota > Viridiplantae > Streptophyta > Magnoliopsida > Santalales > Viscaceae > Viscum > Viscum album. The sequence goes on along the minus strand of CAUJRU010002211.1, from coordinate 44,442 downwards.
ATTTGGTACATCCTTATACCGTACCCTGAGCTGGTGATAGCTTGATCTGTGTTATATCATTGTAAACCATCGAGCATCCTTAAGTTATTATAAGAGGTCATCAATACTCAGGAGTGGATACTTATTATTCAATTTTACCTGGTTCATGTTCCTATAGTCCACAAAAATCTCTAGACTCACATCTACCATATTGGGGAACAAAATTGAGGATGCTCATGCTGAGACACTAGGTCTTATGAATCCTTTCCTCAAAAAGTCCTCCAATTGTACCGACAACAAGTGATGCACTACAGTAGCCATTTGATATGCTAGTATAGATATTGGTGTTGACCCTAGGTATAGGTCGATGAATAATTTAACCTGTCTATGAAGATGAAGTCTCGAAACATTATTAAGAAAATCATCGGCTTACTGGTCCACCACTACTGGATAACTCAGACTACTCACGTCAACTTCTCCGAGGGTAAGGCTATCCATATGATGTGTAATCGACTGAATTTTCTTATTAGTAAGTTCATCCTATGCTAAAAAGGTTCCCTTCCCACCAGTGAAGCTAAACATGATCCCATCCTTGTGGACACACAATACATTGTTCCTAAAATTATCGATATGAGCAAGGACTACATATTTCTAGTCCATAACCAAGTTGATGTCGTAAGTCCTCAGTGCTTCTACTATTAGATCACAAACGAATCTCTCTCCTCCTAAAATGATCTTGCACTTATTAAACCAGTGTGTAATCCTCAAATAATCTCCCACAAGAGTCTCTAATCATAAGGATCGAGCCAATGACTTCATCATAATCTCCTAGCTCGGAATGAGTTTTGTGGCAATAAATGAGTCGCTGGGACATGTTTCAAGAAGTAATGTAGCTAGGATGAAATAGAAACATACCATACCTCTAATAATCTCGGGATTTCCATGTTCGTAGGCATATTCCACTTGTAGCTACACTCACCCATGTCAACATGTTCTATGTGGTTGGGGTGGACCACCTGGGGGTCGAGAACGTAGTGCCTCAAAAAATCATCCACCACCTACTGCATGACATACTTCTATCCCACGTCTGCTGAACTAGAGAAATCCTTGCTCAAATCTCTACCTCTCTGTAAGCGGTCCCTCAACTATCGTTTGATTTTCAGTATAGAGATTTTGGTAGTCATGAGCCATGTGGCCCAACCCACCGCATGTGATCCAAAGGGTTCTTCACAGCTCATCCCATTTGCCTCGCGAGCTCTACACCTTCGAACCTACAACCTGGGGTCGTCCACCGAAGGATCTGGCATTCATGGAACTCTTCTACATCTTCTTACTGCCTGCTACAGATGACTTGAAAACCTATATTCTAGTGATGGATCTCCCCATCGGTGCCTAATCAGATTAGAAGCTCTCCCCAAACAATACATTCTCGATCCTACCTCGGTATATTTCTCAACATCATCGACACTATGATCTCCTAATAGATACCCTTCTCAAATGTTTGATCCCTGTTGAATGGGACTCATACCATGTTTTTGGAGTAAATCGAGAGTTTAATAAACCACATTGAGCACTGGGCCACTGATAGGCTACCCTGTAGTAAGTGCAGTAGCTCTTGGATTCTCATAGAGCATAATGTTGCTGGTAAAAACTCCGGCCGGAAGAGGGCCTCAAAATCAAACCAGGAAAGTGTCTCATCATCATGGTACTAGAGAGTCTGGCTCCACAATCTTCATACCATGCCATAGAAAAAACTAGAAACAAAGATATCTATCAACTCTGTTGGTGTCAAATTTACGCTGAATAATCTGGCCACCGCCTCCAACTAGTCCTCAGCTACATGGGGATCTATCTAGCTCCAAAATTTCAGAGGCCTCTGTCCCTAGAACTCATTCAATGCAATCTTTAGATGTGCAATATCTTCTTGTGGGGATACTTGAAATAGCGTTCCAACGAGTAGTGGTGCTGCTGGTGCACCACCCGAAGGCGCTATCGTTGTATGGGGGACCTGCATCGAAGCCTCATAACATAGTGGGTTGTCCTCATGATCTCTCACTGGAATCCTGGATGGATGCAAAAATATAGTCGTAATGAAAAAATAGGTGTGCCATGGTCAATAGGTTATACCTTGTGAGTGGAATCAAATGATATCAAAGGTAAAACATTTCCAAAACACATGCAATCAGTGTTTTTGGGAAACAAGTTGGAAATCAGAATTCAGGGTCCTCGTTTGTGGATAAGTTAGTCGCCACACCAACACTGGACTCCATGAATTGAAAACCATAATCAAAACACTGAACTCTATTTCACTATATGAAATATCAGTGTTATTTGTCTTCAGTATAATTGAATCCTTTGATACCACTTTGTCATGACCCCTCCTCCAGGGCCCGTTCTATGACTACCCCAAAGCCGTCATCCATAGGCCAAGGTACAATGACTTGCACTGGAAAGGCATATCCCAAAAAAATGAAAGTATTGCCATTAAGACTATACAAACCCATATTCCAAGAACACAATAAGATTCAACGACGAAGTATAACTGTAGTAATAACTCTATGTATTGATAGTAATGGGGTTGAAATTCAATTCCAACTGAATGATACAAATATAATAGAAAATAGTAAACAGATCATGCAATCATACACCAACGATCATACATGAATGGTAGGTACAACTCGTCTCCAAAACTCACCATGTCAACTGTCACCACTTCCAACCATCAGATCCTAGCATCTCGAGTCACATTAATGATTTCCCATCATCTGCATGAGACAGAGCAAGGTGTGGGTGAAGCATGTGCAACGGTGAGTATAACAATTCCTGGTAGAGACCCTGAGACCCCCCGAAGGTATCTCAATGTTCCAAAAATTAAAATGAAAAATCATGATCTCAATAAATAAACACAAAGATAGAGACTAAGTTGATTACCAGATATAGAATGAAAATACTAGGAATAAATATTATTATTATTATTCCCTATAATTTTATTTCATTAGGATGTATCCACAACTAAACCACGAAAGAGTTGTTCCAATGTCGATCAACATATGGTTCTATATAACGGATCCACGAAAGGATGCTCCAAGGCTGGACCTCATTGGGTTCTGCATTATTGATCTACACTGGATTTCTAGAATCATGATCCACACAGGATCTCTATTATGCTTATCCACATAGGGTCTATAGATGCTGATCTTTATAGGGTTTCTATGATGCTGATCTAAACATGGTCGCTACGATGCTGATCCAAATAGGGTCTCTATACACAGATCCGTAATAGGTTAATATGATGTTGATCCACACATGGTCACTGTGATTTTGATCCAAACAGGTTCTCTAGATGATTTTCCACACATGGTCTCTACATTGATGATAGCCACCACTGGATTCACCGTACTCGGGGTACATGACTTCCATAGTATCTTTTCCACTTTTTATCATTCATGCATCAACTTATACAAAGATCCACGAAGGGGTAACCCAAAGGACCATCATTTTATAAGGGTCCTAATGAAAGAGACTTCACATCATCCAGATGCTCAGATTATGAGTTATTGAGATTTTATTTCCCAGTGCCGGGTTCTATTCAGGTACGATACATCGCGGCCGTACTCGAACATTCTCCAAAACAGAGGTGGAGTATCTCAAATGGACAGTCTCACTCCAAGGATCTCAGCACTGTATAGGGTTTTTAAAATGGATTTATGGTTAGCATTATACTGTTCTTTAAGAGAGATGGGTCTGAATGGGTCCGGGTTCAGTTCGACCGAAGTCGGACCAACCCAACCCAGTTATGGTCAACCCGACCCGGTCCATGTCTGACCTGGCCCATCCAGAACTAGCCTGGGCTGACCCAGTTGGGCCGGGCCATGGTGGGATCGGCCCGCTAGGTCATGGATCAGCCAATATAACCAGCTGGGCACGAGCCATTGGGCGACGTGACCCATTGCGTTGGTCCAGCTCAACATCCTAGTGGTCTCCCAAATCATTGAACTACTCAAAGAGCCATTTGGATAATCAATCAGCAGTACCAAGTTGTGATGCCATGTAGTCAGTGGGATTTGCGGGGTGTGGGACACCCTCTGATGCGACCCCAACACAGCGGCGCACGATAGCATGCCGCCATGCTAATGTAGTCAGTTGGGTGTCCGCAGCCCCATCGGGTCTATTGCGGTGCCAAGTGGCGCCTACCTCTCTTGTGTCCTGCAGTAGATGCCAGAACAGGTCACTGGTGTCACACCGGAGGATCTTCCACGGTCCACATGGTGAGATATGGTGGTTTATCTTCCCCTTTGTTCGCACCTACGAGCCTCCCAGGATGTCGTTGTTGCTACCTGGCTCCGAGATTCAAGGTTCTGGCGTGTTAGAAAATTGTACACAAAGAGACTGACAAGAACTAAGAAAAACATTTTCTAGTCCATGTTCATTGGGCCCGCTTCCTCCGCGTTAGGATTGTAACATGATGGTAACACATAATTCTACTACAACCAAAATAATTAATCCATCACAAACCCCTACCTCTAGATTCTTTGTAGGCGTTGATGTGGTGGAATATGAATCAGTGTTTGATGAATCCATCAATGTTCTTCATTTTTGGTTCAACCCCTTCAACGTTGCACTACAAGCTATTATTCCTCATCAGTGAAAGACACCACAACACTTAATCAGAGGTTTATCTATTTTATATAAAAATACCACACAAGAGATTCAATTAAATATACATAAGAATCAAATGATATTCACCGCATTAATGGAGTTCATTTTTTATCTATGTTTATTGTTTCAAAGTTGTGGTTAAAAAAACCAAGAGTCAAGCCATTAAATGGTTGAAAACTCAGTGGTCTCACCACGCTGCTCAACATCTGCAGTGATAATTCCATAACATTTTCATGTGATTTTATTATTCTTTTTAATTTATGAAAAACTATCATTTCCTCCTGACAAACTCCGGTCGAAATGAAGTATTCTTTAAGCGAATCATGAAGTTGTGAATTCAATAGTGTCATCATATTTCAATTCGTATCACTGGATTAAATGTTTGAATGCATCACCTTAAACTTTACAAAACGTACCTAAAAAACATTAAAAATTCTATTCAAGGAACACCAGGACTTGGAATTAAGAACCTTCTATTCTCACAAACTCATATTAATCCAAATTAATTTTTTTAAATATTATGAAATAACTCTTGTCCTTACATATATAATTAATTTTTTTAAATTAATTTTTTAATATTTTCACTAATTATTTTTTGGTTGTTCGAAATTCATGTAATTATTCATAAAAACTCTTCGTTAATGAATTTAATATGTTATAAAATGTTCACTATGTTTTCATCTTTTTATAATATATATTTATTTTTTATTTTTTAAAATTAATCAATATAAATAATAAATAGTGAAAATTTTTTAAATATTATATGAGTCTGTTGATAAATAATTATTAAAAATTAGTCATTTTTTTATAATCAGAAATTTATTATTTTATGTTCATTAATACGGTTAATTAATTTTAAATTTTTTTTGAATATATTAATTTTTATTATGTATTCATTTAATATTTTATTATTTCCTTTTAAATAATTTTATCAACACTAAAATGAAAAGGTTGTCATAAAACCTATTTATATTAATGAAATAATTTTAGTACTGATAAATATTGATATTATCTTCTATAAGATTAGTACTGATAATGATATGTTTTATCAGTGTAAAATTTTGCAATGCTAAAACCTATATTTTTTAGCAGTTATTAAATTAGCACTAATAAAAATCATATTTATCAAAACTATTTTGAAATCAATGATAAACCCTTATTGGTAATATAAATTGAACACTAAGAGAACATGTTTATTTTCCCCATTCATTCTTCCTCATAGATGTCATCCTCTTTCGTTAATCCTTGATTGTATTGAACTAATCAAACATCTCCCAACCAAAGGTATGTGAGTTAATATACTGCATGGTGTAAGAACCCGGATCGTATTTTCATGTATGTTTTTTCTTTTTCTTGAGTTTTTGTGAAAAATGGATTTTTTGGAAATTTTCGAAGTACATGTCGTGTACTTTCGGAGTACAGGCCATGTAATTTTTCCCGGATCGAAGCTGTGTGCTAGCCGTTCCAGGCCACACACATGGTGTGTAAGGCTAAGGTGGAGTCCAGTTAATTCGGAGTACAGAAAATTGAAGTACACGTCGTGTACATTTTTTTTTTCAGTAAATGGATAGGGGTCCCACCATACCCCCAAAATCATCTTTTTCTCCAGATTTCGTCCGCCCGGGATCGACCGTATGACCAAAACTTCGACGAACTCCCGCCTCGCCATCCGTTCTCCAATTCGAGCACGGTCGATTGCGTTGGAAGCACAGCGGTCAATTCTTCCTTCTGCTAGAGCCCTGATTCTTGATTCCTCCTTGTTTTCATGATATCATAGGTTGAGTGTTTGTGTGTTTTCTTAGATCTACATCTTTCTATGGGGAATCTATCATCGTAGTTCACATAGATCGATGTCCTACGATCTAGGTAGGTGGTTTGTTCAATTTTGTAGAAAGTTGATGAATATTATGTGCAAATTCCACCAATACCCTTGAACAGGGTATTGCGGGTTTTTGGTTTTCCCCTGCTATTTGCCTGCTTTATCTGGTTTTCTTTAGCAGAGGTTATTGCTTGTGAGTAGAGTAATTTATTTTTGTTCTTAGGTTGCTTTGGCATGCTTGTTTTTCTTGTTGGGCGTTTTTCCAGTTGTCATTCCTTGTTGTAGGATAGTGGAACTATTTTTTTATTATTGATGTTGAGCCGTAGAATGATATCCATGTAGTTCTTGAGGTTTACATGGATGATACATGAGCACTGAGCATGTTTAGTTTCACTCAGGACTGTGAGAACCTAGAGTAGTAGACCAAAAGGAGAATTGAAGGAAGGGATTCTGTAGAGTTTCTTTTAATTACGATGCTAGACTATATGGGGAATTGATGTTGAGTGCTTCCTCAGAGAGTCTGTAGTTTCACGACGTGGGCCACAGGGATAATTGACATTGAGTGCTTCCCCAGAGAGCCTTCAGCATGATACGAGACTATAGGGGGAATTGACGGCGAGTGCTTCTCTAGAGAGTCTGCTTAATTACAAAGATGAACCAAAGGGTTGAGACTGTGTGTGCCTCTTAGATGGTTTCTAAAAATATAGGTTGAACCACAGGGGTTAGGCTGTGAGAGCTACCAAAAGGGTTACATGTTTTCTTCTTGTTGATTGCTGCTGACTTGTATACTTTACTTGTTAGAACTGTGGATTGTAGCTGCTTGTGCTTCCCTGTTTACTACTTCTTGTTTATTTACTGCCATGAATTCATTGACTATAAGGCACAAATCTTTCGGTGAGTGCGTACTGGGATTGTATCTCACACCCTGTTTGGGACATGCTTTTGGGCCAAAGAAGACTATGTTGTTGCTTGTATATATAAGGGAAAGATCCCTTCTACGTTAGTTTCTTGATCATGCTGGAGCTGGAGAGAATGGGACTGAGCCATGACTCGCGATGATGAGGAGTTTATATTGTTTTTCTTTTCCCTCTGTTTTCAGTTGTATCCAAGCACGTTGTTGTGTTTGCTGTTTTCTATAGATACTTGTACCTGCTGAATTATTGTCATCACTGTTATATATCTACATTGCTTCCGCTGTTATGCATACTGTTACTGCTTCCACTACTGACTATTGCTTTTTCCATTGTATACCTTACTGAATGAGGGCATAGTTTCACCACTGACACACTAAGGCCCTTGCTACTAGTCGGCAACCTCTAGCGTTCGGGGAAATGTGCTTGCGGTCATGTGGTGAACTGGGTACGGGGCACTAGTGGAGGTGCTCTGGACTCAGGTCGTTACAAAGTGGTATCAGAGGAGTTCTTTTCTCTTTCATTACTATTTGGAGACATTAGTTAGGGATAGGATGGATTCGGTACATGGCATTAATTTGTGCTCCGGATTATCTAACCCGTGTATAGAGAAGAGCCATACTACCTCGTTAATTATAGTTTGCTGATTTTGAGGTTTTATAGTTGACCTGATTTCACATAGAGTGATTCATATGGCTTCGGCTATTACTGATTTCATATTGCAGTTCTATTTCTGTCGCAACCCGATGAGATGAGGGTATGTCATCTCATGCATCATATAGACACTTTTAGGAATCACATTCCATGAATTCTTGCCATGCCATCTAGGGTGTAGTAGCGATTGAATGCTATTGTGATAGACATTTTGTAGATTATTCATAGTGTTTTGATAGTTTCCTCATAGATTCTCTACTTTTATGTTAGAAAAACTATCTGTTTTGTTCTTTTCTTAAAGTGAACGCCAAATTTTGGTTCTTGAGGTGTTATTGGCCCTCACAGATCAAAATTGTGCACCTTTTCTCCTTGTTTTTAGTGTTTCTGTAATTCTGTGCAGTTTATGAGCTACTGCACAAGAAAACCCGAATACATGGCCTGTACTTTTTGGGAACACATGGTGTAGTTTTCAGGCCATGTTACATACCACGTGAGAAGAACACAGTGTCGTGAAAGTAACTTCAGGAACACTATGTGTATGGTAGGTACACGTCGTGTGAGTTCGGAGGCGTGTACCCGGCCATGTCACTAACAACACGGGTTGGGGAGGATAGGGTAGAACACGCCGTGTCCAGAGGGAACACGCCGTGTAGTCATGTACAAGTACTCAGTCGTGTAAGGAACAACACAGGTCGGCATTACCTTCATTCCACATGTCGTGTTTGTTTGGAACATGCAATGTAGTCCTGTCCAGGCACCCGGTCGTGTCACAAACAACACGGGACGATATCACCTTCACCTATACACTCTGTGTTTGTTCGGAGCACGCCGTTTAAGGTTCATCCGTGTAGACGGTCGTGTGCTTAATAACACGGGCCGCCGAAGCCTTGTCTTGCACATGTCGTGTTTGTTTCGAACACGCCGTGTAGTCTCGGGTTATGTCGGACTGTGTGGGTTAGCCATGTAAGGGACTCGGGTAGGGGAATATTTCCAAGTACACGTTGTGTGTTGGGGTCAACACGCCATGTAGATTTAAGTGTACACGACTTGTAGGGAAAGAGTACACGCCCATGTCGGTGGCGTAAAAAGACATGGAGTGTAGTTTTTATACATGTCATGTATTCGTGTTTTGAAATCTTTTATGTTTTTCATCCCATGTTCCAATTTTTACCCTTGTGATCATTTTCCTTGCATTCCTGATCTAAAGTGAGATTTTGATCTTTCAGAGCTATGTCTCTAAGTTGTCCTCCGGTCGTATGTCTATTGTCAAGCAGTGATAAGTCACTAGACATTGCTAATCAGGGACTTCCTGTAGATCCCCCAGCCGAGCCAGCCTTGGCACCAGTTGTTGTACAAGTTGTGGGCACTGATGCATAGTTCCGGGATGGTTTCATGAGGATGATGTTGGCCTTTTAGGGAGAACTGCCTCCTACCTCATCTATTGCAGACTTGACACGGGTCTTTCAGTAGCATCATCCTCCCACGTTCTCAGGGGAGTGAGGAAATCAGGCTGCAGAGTCATAGATGGAAGCCATGCTGACTATATTCGAGCATCTGGAGACAACTCCAGAGATGTGGGTCAAGCTATCGACCTACATGCTCCGAGATTCGGACAAGAGATTGTGGGACATGGTCTCACATGCAGGTCAACATCATGCTATGACTTGGTAGGAGTTCCAGCGCGATTTCTACGACTACTTCTACCTAGAGACCCTGAGGGCCGATTGAGCCCGAGAGTTCATGAGCCTATAGCAGGGTACTCTATTTGTCATGGAGTATTCCTCTCATTTCACTGAGCTGCATCATATTACACCCCTTCGGGATGGGAGTGGCGTGTTCTTGGCGTGGAAGTTTGAGGATGGACTCAGGCGGGAGATTCGCTCGCAGATGAACATATTCCAACTGAATTCCATTACTTCCATCGTCAACTAGCCATTGATTTCGGAGCGCATTCTGAGAGACTCTGGAGGCGCAAGTCAGGGCAGTTCTGATTCCAGAGCTAGCTTTCCTCTAGATGATAGAAAGAAGGTCCATAGAGAGCCTACATGTGGTGATTCGAGCAAGGGAGACACATCATCAGGCATCATGGTGACATGCTACCAGTGTGACCAGATAGGGCACACGTGGGCACAGTTCCAAAGAGACCCCGTGGAGTGCCAATCCTGTAGAAAGATGGGTCACCATCAGCGTTTCTGTCAGGTTTTCTCACCAGTAGCTGGTGACTGGGATTCTTCCATGACTCCTCATTCAGGAGAAGCCCCACCAGTTTCTCACCAGTCGGGAAACTAGAGTTCCTCCGGTCATTCAGGCCGAGGTGGATGTTGAGGCCGTGGTAGCCAACCACCAGTTCCTCAACACCAGCAGGGAGGTTCAGCTGAGAGTGGCCAGCCAGGGGCATAGGTTCGCGACATGTGTCAATATTTTTCCTAGGAGTAGACTTATAATGAGCAGGATCCCAACCCTTCTACTGTTCGAGGTACTATTTTTGTAGCCTATGTTTTCTCAACAACCCTATTCGATACTAGTGCTACGTATAGATTTATCTATGTTGTTGTTTTGGAGAGCCTTGGAATCTGCATCTTTTCTTCTACCAACTCATTGACACTAGAAAAACTATTGGGAACTAGGACATCTAGTGTACACCAGTGTAGGGAATTACCTCTCGAGGTGGAAGGGTATCAATTCTTATGGGATCTCTATGTCCTAGAGATGACATGCTATTATGTCATTCTCGGCATGGACTGGTTGATTCCCTTCCAGGAATTCATTGACTGTAATCGCCGTAGAGTCAGTTTCATCTCACTAGAGGGTGAATCTTTTCTTCATAGAGTCAAATGGGACGTTCGGGCGAGTCGGGCAGGACTCAAGCATCTTGGGCTAGGAGGGGTGACAACCTAGAGGGCTAGTCATTATCTGGATGATCAGGGGACTCCACAATTGGAATTTTATCCAATGATGGAGAGCTTCACATATGTCTATCCAGAGTACTTTTCGGGTATTACTCTGGAGCATGAGGTAGACTTATCTATTGAGCTTGTTCCAGGAGCGGCACCAGTGTCCATTCCTCCCTATAGGATGACCACACCTTAGTTGTAGGAGCTCGAGAAGCTGTTGGAGGAGCTATATGCTAAGGGTTTCATCTGACCCATCACTTCTCCATGGGGTACTCCTATTCTATTTGCGAAGAATGCAGATAGTACCCTTCTGATTTTTGCGGATTATTGATTGCTAAACTAGTTGACGATCAAGGACAGATATCACATGACGTGGATTGATGACCTTTTCGATCAGATTCGAGGAGACCGGGTGTTCTCGAAGATTGACTTGAGGTCCAGTTATCATCAGAAGCGCGTTAGAACATCAGATATACCTCTGACAGCTTTCAGGATTAGGTACGGTGTTTAATAGTATACAATAAAGCCTTTCGGACTCACGAACGCATCTGCAGTTTTCATAGCACTGATGAAACGACTATTCCATCCATACTTGGATTCATTCGTCATGGAATTCGAGGATTATATCTTGTTGTAATCTCACACTCGACACGACCATTCCACCCATCTTGATATCATTCCGAGTACATTGAGAGAGCATCAGCTTTATGTTAAACTCTAGAAGTGCCACTTCTGTATAGATCACATTCACTTCTTGGGTCATGTCATCTCAGAGGTAGGAGTATTTTTGGACCTAGAGAAAGTGAGAGCTGTAGTTTCCTCAGAGCAGCCGAAGAACTTCTTTGAGGTACGGAGTTTCCTAGGGCTGGATGGATACTACATATGCTTCATTCGGGACTTTTCTTGTCTAGAAGCACCCTTTCCAGGTTTGACCAAGAAGTGGGCGATGTTATAATGGTCAGATTCTTGTGAGTCAGCCTTTCAGGAGCATAAAGGGAGGTTGACGTCAGCACCGACACTAGTCTTTCCATGGCCAGGAAAGAGCTTCAAGGTTTATTGTGATTCTTCAGGTGTCAGGCTAGGATATGTGCTTATGTAGGGAGAGGTATTCATTGCGTACAGGTCTCGGCAGTTGAGGCCACATGATAGGAACTACCCTATGCACGATCTGGAGTTGGCAGCAGTTGTTCATGCCTTGCACTGTTGGAGGCACTATCTTCTGGGAGATCACTTTGTGGTCTTCACTAACCACAAGAGTCTCAAGTATATCTTCACTCAGTGTGAATTGAATATGAGGAAGTGTAGGTGGGTTGAGTATCTATAGTCTTTTGACTTCGAGCATGCCTATATTCCCGAAAAGCGAAACGCCATGAATGATGCGTTGAGAAGGAGAACTCAGATTCGCATAGTTTCGGAGGCCAGTAGTGAGTGGCAGCTGATGGCTCTGTTCTATTAGATGCATCTGGAGGTGCAAAACAGGCTAGGATAAAATTTTCTATCTTTTGTAGTTGTTACCTCCATGCTACTTGATCGGGTACGGATGAGGCAGCTATCAGACTCAGAAGGATTAGTCTTGCGGTAGAGTGTGTCTGGAGAGGACCCTCTTCCTGGATGGACAGTGGGCGAGGATGAGAACTTTGGTTTCCAAGGACACATATGGGTTCCAGCAGACATACGTGAGGGGATGATGTGAGATTTACATTCCTCTATTTGGGTAGTTCATCCTGGCATCACCAAGATGTATCAGGATTTTCATTGCCAATACTAGTGGCTGGGTATGAAAATGGATGTCGTTGGTTTTTTCATGAGATGTTATACTTGTCAGAAGGTGAAAGTAGAGCATCAGCAACCAGTGGGGCTTTTACAGCACTTACCCATTCTAGAGTGGAAGTGGAACGATGTTGTGATGGACATCGTGACCGGGTTGCCGAGATCACCTCAGGGAAACAATGCTGTTTGTGTTGTCGTCGACAAGCTTATGAAGGTTGCTCACTTCTGGCCGATCAAGGAGACCATTAGTGTCGATTATTCGGGACGGCTTTACATCAGAGATATCGTTCGTCTTCATGGAGTTTCGCGCCATATTGTTTCAAACAGAGATGTGTGCTTTAACTCTCGGTTATGGAAGGGAATTCAGAAGGACTTGGGTACATAGGTACTTGTGGGTATAACATACCATCCCCAGACAGATGGAAAGTCTGAGCGCACGATCCAGGATCTTGAGGATATGATCTGATCTAGATTTATAGACTTGGTGGTTCTTGGGAGTATCATATTCCTCTAGTGAATTTCTCTTATAACAACAGTTTTCAGGCAACCGTTAAAATGGAACTATAAGAGGCTTTGTACGGTAGGCCATGCCAATAACCCTTATGCTAGATGGAGGCAGGAGAGGTAGCTTTGCTGGGACCTCATCTTGTCCAGGAGACTTAATAGTAGATAGAGCTGGTTTAGAAGAGGATGGATATAGCGCAGTCTCGACAGAATTCATATGCTGATCATCGGAGATGAAGTCTGGAGTTCGAGGATGGACATCTGGTTTTCCTATGTGTCTCACCGAGGTTGGGACACAAAATATTTCGAAGACATGGTAAGCTTTCACTGTAGTACGTCGGGCCGTTTGAGGTATTGTAGAGAGTGGGGTCGGTTGCCTATCGGTTTAAGATACCTCAGAGGTATCGGGCAATGCACGACGTCTTCCACGTCTCTTAGCTATGACGTTACTTTTTAGACACGTCTCAGGTCTTTCAGCCAAGGGAAGTTCAGCATGAAGCGGATGTGGCGTTCAAGGAGCATCCTATCCGGATTGTCAATCATAGTACGATGGTTCTTCATGGGTGGTCTGTTCCTCTGGTATGTGTTCTATCGAAGCACGAGCGAGTACATGACGAGACCTAGTATATGGAGACCGATGTATGATCTCAGTGGCCGGAGCTGTTCTGTGTTTATCCTTCTATGCCACGTTAGAGAAATTCGGGGACTAATTTCATTAAGGGGGGATGTTTGTAAGAACCCGGATCACCTTTTTATGTACGTTTTTCCTTTTTATGGAGTTTTTGAGAAAAATTAATTTTCTAAAAAAATTTGAACTACACGCCGTGTACTTTCTGAGTACACGGAATGTACTTTTTCCTAGATCGAAGCCATGTGTTGGCCATGCCGGGACACACACACGGTGTGTAAGGATGAGGTGGAGGCCGGTTAATTTGGAGTACAGAAAATTGATGTTCACACTATTTACTCAATAAGTACATTTCATGTACATTTTTTTTCATTAAATGGACTGGGGTCGCGCCTAACCCCAAAAATCATCTTCTTCTCTGGATTTCGTCCACCTGGGAGCGGCCATATTACTGAATCTTTGAAGAACTCCCGCCTCGCCGTCCGTTCTCTGATTCAAGCATGGTCGATTGCGTTGGAAGAACAGTGGTGAGTTCTTCCTTCTGCTTGAGCCCTGTTTCATGATTCCTCCATGTTTTCAAGATCTCGTAGGTTGAGTGTTTGTGTGTTTTCTCAGATATACATCATTCTAAGTGGAACCAATCGTCGGGTTTCACATATATCGATCTCCTAGGATCCAGGTAGGTGGTTTGTGCCTTTCCGTAGAATGTTTATCAATATTATGTGCAAATTTCAGTAATATCCTTGAACGAGGTATGGTGTGTTTCCTGTTATTTCCCTGTTGTTTGCCTGCATTTGCATGTTTTCTTTTTTATAGGTTATTACTTGGGAGTAGAGTAATATATTTTTGTCCTCATGTTGCTTTTCCATGCTTGTTCTTCCTATTGGGATTTTTTCCAGTTTCCATGCCTAGTTGTAGGATAGTGTAACTATTGTTTTATTATTGTTGTTGATCCATAGAATGATATCCATGTAGTTCATGAGGATTACATGGATGATACACGCACACTAAGCATGTTTAGTTTTACTCAGGACGTTGAGAACCTAGATTATTAGACCAAAGGGAGAATTGATGGAAGGGCTTCTCCAGAGTGTCTTTTAATTACGATGCGAGACTGTAGGGGTAATTGAGGTTGAGTGCTTCCTCATTGAGTATGTAGTTCCACGATGTGGGCCATAGGGGGAATTGATGTTGAGTGATTCCCTAGAGAGCCTTTAGCACGATACAATACTATAGGGGGAATTGACGTTGAGTGCTTTCTCAGAGTGTATGTAGTTCCACGACGTGGGCCACAAGGGGAATTCATGTTTATTGCTTCCACAAAGATCCTTTAGCATGATACGATACTATAGGGGGAATTGACAGTGAGTGCATCCCTTTAGAGTCTACTTAATTATGTAGCTGAACAAGAGGGGTGGGACTATGTGTTCCTCCCAGAGGGTTTCTAGTACTATAGGTTGATCCATAGGGGTTAGGCTATTAGATCTAGCCAGAGGGTTACCTATATTCTTCTTTTTGCTGGATGCTTACTTGTGTACTTTACTTGTTATAACTGTGGATTGTAGCTACTTGTGCTTCCCTATTTACTACTTCTTGATTTTTTACTGCCATGTATTCATTGACTGTAAGGCACAAATCTTTGGGTGATTGCCTACTGGGATTGAATCTCACACCATGTATGGGCCATGATTTTGGGCCCAAGCCGACTATGTTGATGCAGGTATTGACAAGGGAAAGTTCCCTTCTACTTCAGGTTCTTGATCGCGTTGGATCTGGAGAGCATGGGACCGAGTTGTGACTCGTGATGCTGAGGATTTTATTTTGTTTTCCATAGCAAATTGTTTTCAGTTGTATTTTAACACGTTGTTGTGGTTTCTGTTTTCCATATATACTTTTACCTGCTGCATTATTTTCATCATTGTTATATATCTACATTGCTTCCGCTGTTTGGTTTCTTTTGTTATGAATGTTGTTACTGCTTCCGCTATTGGGTGTTTCTTTTTCTATTGTATACCTTACCGAAAGAGGGCATAGTTTCCGCACTGACTCACCAAGGCCCTCGCTGCTAGTCGGCACCCTCTGGCATTCGGGGAAACGCGCTTGAGGACATGTGGCAAACTGGGTACGGCTCACCAGTGGAGGGGCTCCGGACTCGAGTCGTTATAAATGGGCTATTACTTGTTTTTTATTATTCATCACAAAAAAATTGATCTTAGTGAAAAGTTAATGCTTATTAAATACCTTTCCCAATGATTCATACATGGTTTATAGAGGTATTTTCTTATACCACCATTTTGTAACACGATTTACTCATCCAAAAATATTGTTCAATGTTCTTATAAAAAACTCTGGACGAATCACTTCTGTAATATAATAAGGACCAATCAATAACAACCTACTCGGTGAAACTATATCAATAATTCAAAATTAAATACATTCTAAAAATATTATGAATTTCTATTTCATTTACAAAAATTGAAATGGAAAATTTGAAATAATGTTTCGATAATTATTTATTTAAATAAAAAATCATTATAATAGTGTTATTATACTAATGAAACATCTATAAACAATCATGTTTATCCTACAAGATCTATATCAATGGTACTCTCTCAATACTCCACCCATACTTGGGTGTTCAGATAGGGGGGCCCACTTTCCCCTTCCCTGTGTGACTTGATGGAAAGATTATTTTATAATTTTATTTATTTGGAAGCTATAGCAAGCATATATCATGGGGAAAGGATTCCCATATATCCTTTTCTTATATTAGATTTCTTTTTGTCAAGGTACACTCTTTACAAATTCATTTATTTTTTACAACTTGTCCCAATATATAAGAAGGTGATAAATTATACTAAATCATTTATTCCTATCTCCTCGAGTGAGACTGCTTGTAGAAAGGAATATCTTTTCTGATCCTGAATTATTCAAGTGGTTTATAAACATAATAAATATATTTGGATGACACTGATTTTTGGTCACAAATAAAGAGTGGCGTTTTCTAGTATAATGGAATGTATAATCAAATTTTAGGGATTGAATTTTAATAGGGTCTCTAATGTAGGGAAGGAAGGACATATAATGGATGTATCTCAATAAATTCAAATTGATAATATGTATATATTTATCCAACCTAAATTGTTAATTGACCAAATTCACAATCAAATAGACATGTTATTATTGCGAATGATATGTGGAAAATGGTCATTTGTTGGATTAGGATAATTTATGCATCCCTAAACCCTTTGGTGGTATGGGATATTAATACATGCACATGATCAAGATTGGTCATTTAGAAAATATAGGATGGGCGTTGATTCATAAACAGAGATCCCTATGCACTCATATCATTTAATCCAAATATTACCCCCATATTAGCTTTTCTAACGTAGACTTTAGCCCCCAAGCTAGCTTTTTTTGGAGATGCCTCGGTGAATTATTTGTACTTCTTCAACATGGACTAATTAGACGGACCATATAAAGGGCCAAATTAATTATTGATAGGGTCCCATGACTTGTTTATAAATTTAGGATAATGGTCACATCCCTCACAATTTCTGATTAGGAGGATGCCACAATTTTCTCATATTTTAATGATTCCAATAACATATGATATTTTGATAAACTAAATTTATGGTTCAACGAAATGGATTAGAGGGTTATTATGAGTTTTAATTGCTATGATGGTATATTCCATGACAAATATGTTTTAATAATGAATATTTTCCATTCTATTTGGGGAACTAAAATAGTTTGTTGGCCCACAGAATGAAGATAATAGTCAGTTAATATTTTTTTAAACTACTATTGCCCCTAGTACTCCCGCCCAACGACTTAACAACCATATTGGAATATTTTATGGAAATACTCCATTTAATGTATCATATAATGGTATGAAGTATTAATGAGGATAAACTGATACCATTTATCTTTAGTGAAGAAGAAACAATTATACATGTAATGATCTACCATCAGGGGTCCAATCTCATATGAAATGCACAGAACCCAAAATGATGATAAGATTTTAGACATGGTTTATGGTTTTGTGTCACTATTCTTAATGTAGACTCCTTTTATCACCAAATATATGGTATTCTACAATTATATCATATCGTAGATTATATGGGAAAAAAATTTGAACAAGGTATTACCAAATTTTAATAACATGAATACTTTAGGATCAAGTAAGCTATATCATTGATGGTGATTCAGAAGCATAATGAGATTCAGCTAATAACCCCTTCTCATATTCTCATTGCTGTAAGTGGTTCCCCCACCATCCAATGTATTTATGATTAATGTGGCTGCAACTATCATCAGAAGAGGTTCTATATGATTGGTTTTTGTGGTACATGATCATCTAGGTTCCATTATCACAACATGAATTATTTCTATCAATTATTTTTTGTATCCACCATTGGCTAAATCCTATTCATTATTCCTTAAAATGATGTTCTCCCATGTGAGAGGACAGAAAAATGTCATCATGGAATCAGACTGTATTTTCATTGTTAATGGTATTAATGCATCATCGTGGGGTTTCCTTCCCATAATATAATTGGATATGAAGGTTAAATCCATTTTATACCCTACCATAAATTGGATCTATTCCAATTATTTTTTAGAAACTGTTGGTATAGGAACCGTAAGATGACACTATACTAATGTTTTGAATAGAACCATTAGTATGAAAACCATCATATGACCCTAAAACATTCATTTTGAAAAATCTTAAAGTATATCTCATAGCTATACGAATGGTTTTATACAAACTGTTAGCATGTCATCAATAAATTGACATTATACACAATGTGATTCCAAAACATTTCATATATGTGATGTTTATTCAATTTTTTTGATAAAACTGTAGGTATGTCTTAAATTTATGGAACCTATACTAATGGTTTTTCCAAAACCATTCATAAAGGTACCAAAATTAAAATACATATATCAACAGTTTGTAAAACCATTGTTATAGGTCTATACTAATTTTTTTTTTCAAACAATTGTTAATGGATTTCATGTTTTTATTGAATTATTTAATTAAATAACACTGAGTACAGAAATGAATAAATATAAATATACATATAAATTTTTTTCATACTATCTATGTGAAACAGATTTTTCCATATTGGTAATTTGTTGGACATATAATGTGTATAATTTCAGATTATATGTTAAATTTTAATTCAAAACAATTTTCATAGACTAAAAATCTACCACATGCTCTTATATTTTATAGATTCTTTATGTAAAATTAACTTATAATCATACTTGATGTTGTTTGAAACAATTTCTAGTCAATCTGATGCATATTGTAACCATTTTTTCTCGATGGTATACAAAAACAAAACATAGGACATATTTCTAGTATTTGTTAACTCAAAATATATGTTAACACAAAATTTCATCAGTTCATTTTCTAAAGATAATATGAAGTACAAATGAAATCTCTCATCTACCAATTGAAATTCGTCAAACACATAAAAAAGATAACACTATTTATGATCAATTATAAAACATTAATCGGGGTATAGTTAGCCGTATTTTATTTTCAGGAATTTAATTTTTTAAATAACTATGAAAATATTGTTAGATAACCCATAATTTTTAAATCATTTACATATAAAATTAAATGTGTTAGATGTAAAAAGGTATTTATTAGGTGAACATTTCAAATAATTAATAACAAGATGATTCTTTTGAATAAATACCACTACCATGCTAGGAATCCTAATTTTTATCTTTATATGAATACATTTTTATTATACTGTAATTTATATCAACGAAAATCATGTCACTTATTTTATTGGAAGTTCTTCATCCCTGATCAAACTTACTCCAATGAATTATTGAATATGTAACCCTGGTATGTTCCAATCCAACATTATGTTTATTTTTTTGAACCAACATTTCTCATTGTTAAAAAATATTTGGAATCCATTTTCATAATAGTTTCTCAAACATAATGACATTCTTATCTAAATTAATTCCTCACTAGAATATCTAGTAGCACCATTTTTTACCAAAGGGTCATAATGTCAGGGAATCCAAGATCAATAAATGGAATCTAAACATGAATGTATCTATCTATCAAAAAATGTCCCCTATTGAGAATAACATACAAATTTTATATAGAGTCGTGTTTTAGGGATTTCGTTCACATTAACAATAAACCATTTCCACACTCTTGTAAATGATAGAGTCGTTTCTTGAATCTTGATAATTTTTTCTTATAAATATTTCCTAAAAGAAACATTGTTTTTATCTTCATTATTTATGACAAAATGTGATTTTTGTAGCATCTAGGAGATGAATAATGGGAATGTCTGAATCCCCAACATACTTTTTAATAAAATCAAACATATATCCACCCAAAGTGTTCCTTCACCCAAAATTAACAGGGTGTTGTTAATATAATCTATGTTATATGTTTAACAAATTATCCTAGGGATAAAATAAAAAAAATCACATTTTCTAACCATTCCAGGTAGAAGAACCAAAATTATTTTAATATTTTTATTTTGGGGGAGATACATTGTAGGAATTTTCTAGAGAAACACAAATATCATTTTCAGTTGGAAATGCCTTCTTATATAAATGATAATAAAAACTATTTTAAATAATAGAATGTTTTTATCATTATTAAGTAGGTTTTTAAAAATAACATCATCAATCATAGAGACCTTATAAGAAGAGACAATCACTATGAATGTTATGCAATTCAAGATCAAATTCATTTTTGATTAATATGAAATGTACACCTGTGTTGTTGGGGGTACAAAACTATATTTATACATATATGAATTATTTTTTCTAGTCAATCATACATGAGATAAATGATGTGTATTTAGATAAAAATAAACACACATCACCTGTATCCAACATATCATCAGTTGTGTTGCTAAATAAAATTATAAAAATTTTATTCGCATAGATTAACAAGGATATATTACTAATAGTGATATTAATTGATATATGAACTCTATCTCACTATAATAAACATGGGAAGCTCTAAATAAACATTTTTTGACATGCCACAAAAATGGCTGGATATTTAAAATCACTTTTAATTATACTCCCAACATAAAAATCAAGCATCTATATAATTAAAAATAACAACAAATTCCTTTGTGTCAAACGAGTATTCTAATATTTTAGTGGCATTTTCAAAATAGTATGCTTATATATCCCTATTTTTTGCAATTGAAGTAGGATATTATAATTATACAAAATCAACCTTTGTACATTTTTAGGATTATAGAAAATCAGCTGATACATATTTTACATGAATGGAATGAGATATTCTACATATAGAAATGATTTAGTATTGACACAGATATTATTCGTCTCTATATTAGAATATATTATGATTTTTAAAAAACCTAACATGTTGGGAAGTTAAATGTGTGGGAATTTTTGGTCTCAACATTAAAGATTTGATTTCATCAGTCAATGTTATGTATTTCCAACCGTATATACATTTGATCTAGACGTTATAAAATAGACTTATTTAAATTTATGTATACAAAAGGAAATTTAATTTTCTGATGATGGAAAAACAAGAAATTAATTTTTAGATAATACATAAATATAAACCATCTGGTGATGATACTCATTGGAGGAACACTTCAAATTGAAAATAAATTTATATTTACCACTCCTCCGGAATAATTATATTTAATTATTTATTTTGATTATTTATGGAAATAGATATCTCTACATGTTATATTTTCATTAGCTTCCATATTTATCAACCCTCTAACCAGATGAGAAGATTACAACGTTGGATTCTAATGGGAGATAATGAGAATATACCCTCATATAAGAATTGATCTTTCTTATGTGTCATTGTATATTGTTATTTTTTAGAATGTGTAATGGTCCAAAACCATTATGATTTTTATTAATGTCCATCATGACTCTTGCACTATAATGTATTTCATAAACCATGACGATAAAATTTACAGAGACGATGGAAACATTGGGTGTTTCATGATTGATGAGTTATTAATTTATATTTTTACTATGGTTCCTATGATGAGGTACCATTTGATAAGATATGATTTAAATTATTAGAAATTTTAACATGAATAAAATCCTCTATGAGTTATGGACCTCTCTTGTTCAATATTTGAGGGAATAATATTTTATCATGACTGTTACGTCATGTATAATTTTACAAATGATGCATCAGATTGAACAAAAAAAATTACGGTTATTCACCCACCAGAGGCATCTGTTGAATTTAAAATCATCATAAAACCCATTATCACCAAAAAAACATTATCCAATGACATTTAGATTCTATGATCATGAGACATTCCTATTAAAAACACCCCAAAAAAACAAAAATGAGTAGAATATTGTGTATTGGTAATGATTTTATACATCATCCATATACAAGCACTGATGTCCTATCATCTACCACTCCCAAGGCTTTTCTGGGGAAATAAACATTTCCATAACATGTCTCATAAATCACCTCAACTTCATATGAATCATCACACCGACCCACCAACCCAATATCAAGGATCAATTTAAAATTAAAAAAAATCATTTCAATTTGAAATATGGTTTTGTGTTTGAATTTTAAAAGTTATTTATTGTTGGGACCTTTGTATTGGTTCCCACATAACATAAAAATGGTATTTAAGAAAATTGTAAAAAAATATTTATGAAAAAAAATATGTAATTGATACAAAATATATTGACATCACGATTTTGTATTTATTTATATATAAATTAATCATCAAATTTTAACATAAATATATTATAAATTATATTTATCAACAATATTTATAAATATAAATTCTTCACATATATGATTCATTTGATGTAAAATATTCATCAATTAATATAATTCAATAATATTAATATATTATTTCATAATTAGAATGATTATGATTTAGAATAAATATGTATAAAATATTAAAATATATTAAATTATAAAATAATTATATGTATTGAATTATGTTATAATTAATTAAATATAATTTATAAATAAAAATGAATTCACATTGTATTTTTATATTAAAATCATTTAAATTTTTAATTTTTATAATAGTAGATAAATTTATCTTATAATGTAGAACATAATACATTAAATATTTAAATTTTTAATAAATATTATAGTTGCGTTAATAAATATAATTGATGTACAATATGTTACCATTTAATGACAAATAAATATTATCACTAAATTGGGAAACAAACGTGATTTATAACATATATATTTTTTATTTAAAAAATAGTCTAGATATTTTAAATTTTAAGTAATTTCTAATGTATTATATATATTGAAAAATATAGATTTGAAGGCCTTTTTTTGTACTACACATCGACTAGAATTTCATGTTGGTTTTAATTGTTGTATTTAAAACAAAACAAATGTATTAATAATGTAATTAAAAAACCAAAAAAACCTGAAGTCCCAACCTAAGTTCAAAACTTATATATCCAGTATATTTTTCATATAAAACGATTACTATATATAAAAAAATAGGTTTTACAAACCATGAACATTTACCATTAAGTGTATGAAAAAATTAAATAGATATATAAAATTGTCATATACACTAAAAAATTAGTTATATATGTGTATAAATGTACATATATATATACACATACATCTATGTATATATAACGATTTGTAAAACAATTAATTTGTTGAAATGAAATGTTAACTTACATGTTTTTATGTCAATTGAGGTATATGAGGAAATATTAAATTGAGCAAAACAAAATTGAAAATTTAGTGGAGATGATTTCAGATGTTTGGATTTCAAAAGCGAGGGTTTAAATCAAAAAAGATTAAATGTTTTTATATGACATGTTTCAATAATTAGAGATGCTTATGGGAAAAAACTGATCAAATTTTCAATGATAATTGATTATATGTTTATAAAATATATTCGAGTTGTTTGACATCCCGTAGGAAGGGAAGGAGGCATTCAAGATTGTATGTGGGCATTTCGCTGGTACATTGTCATGATTTCTCATTGAATACAACCTCATGTTTTTTATACCCTTATGTTTTACATTATTACTAATTTAAGTAGTAATCATTAAAATATTTCTTTTTATTTCCAAATCATTACCCGATTTTTATTACGCCTCTTTATTTTTTAACTTAACTTTTTCATTTCCAAAATCCTTTATTATGTTTTAATTATATTATTATAAATTCATATTTCTTTTGTTTTATAATTTTTTTTATCAAAACATATCAAAATTAATTTTTTTATTCACAAATCTTTTTATACATATAATGGTTTGAAATTTTTTTATAAACATAATTTAAATTCATATTTTTATATATAAAATTTTTGTGTTTTTAAATATAAATTAATAAATAAATATATATTTTTATTTTTAATATTAATAATTCAAATTTAAATTTTATTTAAAACATAAATAAGATTCGTATTTTTTCATAATATTACAATTATTTAAATTTATAATTTAGAAATATTATAAAAAAACATAATATATATAATATATTTAAAATATATATAATCTTAATTATAATTATAATTATCTATAAATACATTTTACCTTTAATTAATATTATAATGAAAATAATTTAATAAAATATTAAATAAATATAGTATTTTTAAAATATTATAATAAAACAATACATAACAATATTTTCATTTAGAATTTTAATTTGAAAAAAGTAAATAAAATAAATAATTAATTATAAATATTATAATTAAAAAATAATAATAATAATTAAAACACTTAATTTTTTTTGAAACCCGTCTTAAAAATATTAATATAATGGTTTACTTATATGTAAATGCATTTAATAAAATATTTTTATAATAAAACTATCTTTATAATTTCTAGAATGTTACATTATTCCTCCCCTAAAATAAGTGTGTCCTCGTAAATAGTTCGGGATCTAATGAATTTTTTTTACACAAGAGGCCTAATTGAAATTCATAATTTCGATCAAATTTCTTAAAATTAACTAGACTATTTCTCTAATACCAGGTTTAACCACTTAAACCCCAAACTCGGGTTCATTAGGAATAAATGATGTGTATATTCATTTTATAAAAAGACAACTAAAAATACACTATACATTTATTACATACCATGATCATTTACCGATATAGTTTTGGGAAATAATATTTAAAACAATATAAACGCTTTTCATAAAAAATGAAAATAGAATGTTATATATGTGTGTATATGTTTATAGACACACACACAAGCACACAAAAACAAACACAAACACACACACACACACACATTTATATAAATCATTGAAAAACAAATAATTTGATGCAATGTTATGATCCCTGAACTATTTATGGGTCAGTTGAGGTGTTTGAGGATATTGGAAATTGGGCAGAACAAAATGAGGGATCATTAGGAGATGAGGGTCAGATATTTTGATGTAAAAATCAATGTTTTAAAATAAAAAGTGATTATATGTTTTTATATGTCAAGATTCAATAATCTTATACACTGAGGGAATATATATACGATCAATGTTAAAAAAATAAATGATCCAAAATTATTTAAAATATTCGTGTTTATAGAAATCTTATAGAAATGGGTGGAAGGGGTTAATGATTTACATTGTGCATTTTTCTGGTAGATTATCAAGATGGTAGGTGGAATAAAACATCACAATTATTAATAGCTTTTGGATTACTTTTATTATTAATTTATGTTGTAATCATTAAGTTACTTCTTCTTTTTATATATTTCATTACTTCCTTTTTATTAGTCAACCATGTATCATTGAATGTTTATCTTACTATTTTCTTTTGTTGAATAAATGGTTGTGTTATTATTATATAATTAAAATACATAATTGTTTATCATTTTGTTTTATCAAAACATGGCAACATTATTTGTTTTAAACATGGGGGTTTTTATACATATAAATGGTTGAACATTTTATTTCCATTTTATAAATTCATTTTTTATATATATAAATTTATGGGATTTAAATATATATATAATTATTTTTTAATAGAGATAAATCGAATATCATTTTTTAAAAAAAAAATAATGTTCATTTTTTATTATTATAATAATTATATGTATTTATAATTTATAAAATTTATAAAATAGAAACAAAATATATCTCTTATATTTATGAAATATATTATATTAATTATAATAATAATCTTCTAAAAAACATCACTTATTTAATGTTATAATAAAAAATTATAAATTCTAATGAAAATATAATTATATATAGATAATATTTTAAACAACGAAAAATCATATTTTTTTCTTTCAAAGATAATATCAAAACTATAAATAATATGTTAAATTAATTATATGTATTATAAGTAACTTTTAATAAAATTATTTATCAAACATGATTTCATTTATTGTACATAAAAAAATTATTATAATATTATTATTAGTTTATTTTAATTATACATAATTATATTTATTAAAATATTTTTATAATTAAACTATGTTTACAATTTTGGGGTTGTAACAAAGATGACACATGTTCCTTAATGAGTTCAAATAACATTGATCCATATAATTAAAATGAAATTAAAGAAAATAATGGGGAGGAGATATTATACAAAGAGTAATAAAAAAATTGAAATTAGTAAAAACATGTATTAGAATACATTAGGTGTATGTATACATGCACACGTATGGTGTGTGGTTAAGAAAAAAATAATCTCGTCATTGAGTGTCTGTGTCTAAAGAGAACCAGAGTTTTTGTTGATGAAATAATGATGCACTGTTCGAGAGTGAATAAAAAGTTATGGTCCGTGAATAATGTTCAATATGAGGTTTTAAAAACCCTTTCTACATGTTGTGTTACCAATCCAAATACACTTGTCCAGGTGTGGAATGTACCCCACTGTCCCCGATGGTTTCCCAGAACACTCACATATGATCTGCCACGCGGCCCCATCAACAACACATATGAGGCCAGACGGGGCAAAGATGGACATGAACATCAGCATAATTTCTCCGAAAAACATTCCACGGGGCCCCATAAACAATGCCTACTTGGCCAGAGAATCGGGATGATTGATATGATAGTCACCACACATAATCAAACGACATGCCATGACATCCCATTGATAAAGCCTACCACTATCACCATCCACTCAACCTTTCACTGTGCCCCAACTAGACTGACTACCATGAAAGATAGGGGGAATATGGATATGTATGTAACCTCCAATTCATGGGTGACCTTCCACATCGCATAATCGAAAACTCCTACAAACGTCAATGCCCTTTCATAGACGATCTTCCACCACACCCCTTCAATAACTACGACCAGGGTTACATACCTCTCTAACAACCATTTCTCAAATGATCTTCAACGACGCCTCTTATTCAATGCATACCCGCACCCTTTCACTTTATTTGACGTTCTTCCATGTTTCCCCATCAACAACTCCTACCATGCCTAGTGGGGGAAGATAGATATATAGGTCGCTGAATCCATATGTGTAATTCTCCACACCAGAGGAAACCTAGTTTGATAGATGTGTCCAAAAACGAAGCTTTCATACCCTACCTTTAATTCACCACTATTGAGGATGAAACACACTGATGCCTAAAGTTAAAAATGTTGATTCATGATGTAAAATTAAAAGTGAAGTATCAGACAAAATATGGCACTCAGTGATGGCTCTCTCCATCCAACCACGCATCCCAAGACATCGTATTATAGATGTATT
This sequence comes from Viscum album, assembly GCA_963277665.1. Classification (NCBI taxonomy): domain Eukaryota; kingdom Viridiplantae; phylum Streptophyta; class Magnoliopsida; order Santalales; family Viscaceae; genus Viscum; species Viscum album. The sequence continues at coordinate 16,933 of CAUJRU010002211.1, read as the reverse complement.
GATTATTGACCAGAACAACCGACCAGATAATCTAAAGTAATATTTCCCATAGTAATTTAAAAAAATTAATGTATTTTTATTTTTTATATTTAAATATCAAGTTATTATTCATATTATTATGAATTTAACAATAATTTATAAATCTCATTTAAATTTTTGAATCTAGTATATTTAAAATTTCACCCATTAGAAACTCCAATTTATTATCTTCATGTTACACTACTACATATAGAGAAATATTCAGTTCTTGTTCTCAAGAATCACTAATAAAATGGTTCAATTTTTCTTTTTTTTGTAACACTGTTAAATGTCCTACAATAATAAGAATTTTTTCTTAATGGTTACTAAACGAATCTTTGAATAAGTTAATATATATACATATATACATGATTGTATTTTTCAAATAATATTTATCATTCATAGAGTATATATATTTAAATAATATATATATATATATAAATGTTTTATGTAACATTTAATAACATTTTTATATCCATTCGAATATGTATGAATGTATGAGTTTTTTATGTTTGTGTTGTTTGTGTGTGCATTTATTCTGTTGTGTTGTGTGTCTGGGTGTGTGATTATCAACATTTATGGTTTGTATGAGTGTATATATATGTGCATCAGAATGTATGTAATTGAATGTGTATTTTATACAAATGTGTATTTTTTACGTGAATGCGTATGTATATTTGCAAAAATAGACAAATATATGTGTGTGTGTGTGTAAGTTTATTAATATGTATTGAAAAATATGCATTGTATATATATATATGTTCAAATATATATGTATGTGTGTATGTTAATGTGTATGCATTTTATTATGTGCATGCTAATTAGTTTCTGTATATGTATATGAATGTGAAAGTATACATGCATACGTTTATCTATTCGTGAATGTATGTATTTGTGTATGTATGACATTAAGATTATGTACATGTTTTTGTGCATGTGTGTGTGTATGTGTATGTGTATGTTGTATGTGTGTATATAGTCATATGTATATATGTGTATGAATGTGTGTGAACATATATGCATATGTAAGGATGTGAATATATATATATATGTTCAAATTTAGGTGTACATATATTAATATAAATTTGTATGTGTATGTACATGTGTATGAGGATTATTATTTGTATTTGTATATGTATTTTTTTATGTTGTATGTGTATGTATACATGCGTATGGATAGATATATATGAATGTGCATGCATGGGTATGTAACTCTTTGTATGGGTATGTGTATATACATGTATATGTAAGTTTATATGCCTATGAAAATGTGTATGTTTATGTGTATGTGTTTTTCAATATGAGTATGTGAATATTGTGTGTGTATGTGTACATGTATGTGTATGTATATGTATCTGTGTACATGTATGTTTATTTATTAATGCAATTCTATGTATTTTTTTAATATCTCTAAATTTTTAATATTTTCAATAATTTATCTATTTTTATTATATATTCATAGACCATTTTTATTATATATTTTATTTTGATTTTTATTTATATATGTTTAAATATGTATATATTTAATTTAATACTAATAATTTAACAATTTTTAAAAATTAATATTTTTAATTACATATTATATTTTCGATATATAATAAATATAGTGCATACATCAATATTTTGTCAGTAATAATATTATATGTTTATATAATTTTATTCAATTATTTACGTTTCCAATTCATGTAATTAATGTTATGAATACACTTTTTATTTTTTTGTAATTAATTTCATTTTATTTTTTAACTAATAAGTTAATTTAATATTTTCTTTAAATTTCTATATTTAATATTGTTTAATATAATTTGAATTTAATCATATTTTATCAATAATACATATTTTTTTAATAGATTCAATATATTCTTTACATTTTTAATTTATATGATTCATATTTAATGCTTTTTAATTGTAATTTTGTAATATTTTTATTATGATCGAAAAAATTATAATTGATTCTTATATGACAATCTCCAACCCACAATATATTTCCCTAAAATAGTACCCCAATGTATGCTTTTCCTAATAGGATTTAGGTGTTTATTTAATGAAATTAAAATGTTGGGGATGTGCTTTACGATGACTTATAATGACAGATGGGGACTTTAAACATAGTACTGTGTACTCTTGACAATGTGTACCATCGAGAGATGACAAAAGTTGGATGGTTTATTCAGCATCGGGATCCCAATGGATCTTGAGAAGCAGTTTTATGGGAGGTGGTGAATGCGTGGGATGTCATGATTGTGGATGTAGGAGGGGAAAAAACTTTTCATTGATAATTTTGTGGGCGTAGTATGACGGTGTACCCAAGATCAACTATGGTGGTGCCCCATAACTGATAATAGCCTCACGCAGTGGCGATGTCGAATTTTTTTAGGTCATGAAATTTCATTGGATGCATGGTTAATGTGTCCATTTAGCATAGAGAGCATATGTGCTATATTGCTTCATTGGAGGCTAATTCGGGTCAGCGATTACACAGTGAATGATGTGGGTTATGGTTTGATGGTCATCTAATAAATTCCTCGAGGACATTCAGTGAGATAATGGATGTGTAAGGCATGGTCTAGGCCTGTCCATCGTTGGTTTGTAGGGGATGACCAATTGGTAGTGATAATTCATATATAGGTTCACAATAATATATGGGCCTATGGTCCATCGTGGTATTCTCATATGATGTGAGATTCTTATGGCCAATATCAATAACAATGATGTTTATGGGCATATTGAATATAAGCGGGATACCCCTTGGGTGGGGGTGGGGGCTATGAAATTCCACTTTTCCGATGGGTGAGGTGTTTCTATGTGTTTTGGTGTATTTTTATATGTGAGTACCATATATATATTTTCGATTTATTTATTTTTATTAAGTTATTATGTGAATTTTTTCTTCTTTTTTGTGAAATCAATTCCCTCGTTTTAGCTGGCTAGAAGATGATCTATTACATTGCCTGTAGGCCCATGGCCCGGTGGCCCAAGACATATCCTCAAGGCTCGGTGTAGTTTCATACATTATTCATACAGTATGAATCACCAGGAATGTGTCATGTTTGCATCACCGTCCGACTGCATCATTCTCATGTCACTACATTCCTGAGTCACTTCATGCGATGTAAATCTCCCATGGGGCACGATAGGATTTGAACACTTCTTCTTTTGTGTATATAATTTATGTAATTAATCATAAAGAATAAATTAATTATGTTCAAACTTATTAAATTTTATTTACTATTTTTTTAAAAAGATTTCATTTAATATTAATTTTTTATTTTTCATACTTAAATTTTATTAATATTAATTTTTGAATTTATTAAATTTTTAAGATTTATTTATAACTAATTATTTAATATTTTTTAATAATATAAAAATCTATTTTATTTATATGATTAATATATATTCAATTTCATTTATTATGGTCCAATACCTTTAAATTGATTCAAATTCATATAATTAATTTATTTGAGTGCCTTTTTTTATGATCTGTTACATTTTTGTATGTTTTTACAATTAATTCAATTAATGAATGAAATTTTCCAAAATTATTTAATATGAATTAATATTCATAGCACACTTTTTATTTGTTTTATTAATAATCATTAAATTTTATTTATTAAGGTTTAAAAATTTTGAAATGTTAGAAATCATTAAAAATAGTTTATTTAAATTATTTTTTAATAAGTTCATCAAATTTTATGTACATGTTCATAATTCATGTAATTATTTGTAGAATGTTTTTATTTATATACTATGTTTTTAAATTTATTCTATTTTTAAATCTTCATTTTAAATATATTCATTTTTAATTTTTTTAATTAATTTATATAATTAATAAAAGATAACCAATTTATTAGTATATTTGGTTCCCTAGGTACGTCTATCTCGTACTAAATTGGTTCCCTTCTCACCGGTGAATGGAAATAAGGTTCCATACATGCGTACACACCACTCATTTCTCAGAATACAATCAATCTAATAATGGACTGTGTATATCTAGTCCGCTCCCGTAGGAGTCTCATTCCACAAGGATTGAGCCAATGGTTCTGTTGGAATCTCTGAGATCTGAATGTTGGTCGTGGAAATAAAGGAGTGACTACAACATATGTCTATACGAACTACATATATGGTGGGGTAGACCCAGATTGTACCTCTAATATTCTCTGGAGCGTCGTGGTCATTGTACATAGCTGTCTGGAGTAGAGCTCGCCCCTGTCCCCCTACTCCCTATGGTTGGGATGGACCTCCTGGAGCTGGTGGCGATTGCACATCGAATCACCACCCAGCGCCTGTTGCACGAACAATTCCCCTGCCACATCCTCCACCACGAGGACATCCTCACTCGAACCTCTTCCACATCCTCATCTGTCCCTCGACCATCTGCTGGTTATCCGTATGGTGTGATAGGTAGTCACAACCATGTGGTCATATCTACCGCATGTAAAGCACTGTCTAGGTTTCTAATGACTCTCTCTAGACGAAATAAATTAGATTAAAAGGATGTTTTTAATTAAAATACAATACTGAAAAAAATTATACTTATTAATTAAAACCATGTGTGTTGGATTTTTTCAATTCAAATCACAGAAGTAGAAAAATTTCATTTAAATGAAAAAGTCATTTTTTATCTACTACTAAGTGGATTCACTATTCATCAAAAATTGAAGTTTTTCAGAAAAATACAAAAAATTCAGCCTAATATATATTTGTTATTACAAATTAAAAAATGATACCTATTATACCAAATGTAAAACATATAATTTTAATTAAATAATTTAAAATTTAATCTCATAGTCAAAACAAATAGCTTGTTTTTATGAAACAATTTCAATCAAAAGATTAACACTTTAATATGTCCAATTTCAATATGAAATTAATTCCAATGACCAAAATGGTATTAAATGGTATAAATATATTCGAATTACACTTTAAAACCAATTAATACAATAATTTGACCATATATATAAATTAGATTAAATGGCAGTTTTGAATTAAAATACAATATTTTTCACGATTCATTAATAAAATGAACATTAGAAGAAAAATTCAATAAATTTAAACACAGTAAATTTTGTTGTCCACATTATAAATAAGTATTGTATTTGGTCAAATAAAAAGTATTAAAGTGACCAAACCTATATTTAAATCGGGTTCACCATTAATAAGATGTAAACCGACTTTTTAATGTAAATTTTTCATAAAATTATATTCATTCACATTTTAAGCCTCCAACATTTTTTGGATAATGGAATATAAATTTAAAAAAATGTATAATATTATTGTAGATTGTTTTTTTCATTCCCTCCAATATAATGGCTAGGACGTAACTACCGTTTAAAATATTAATATTAACTTATTAGTGTGCAACGTAAGATTTCAAAGAAACCTATTGATATGTATCAGGAACACTATCAAACATAGAAACCCATTTGATATAAAATTAATAATTAATTCACAAAACTTAATAAATATAATAATTATATATTCATTATTTTCCTTGGATGTTACAAGTATGTTCTCACCCAAAATCATTTTTTATGTTTTGTAAATACATTTCTCTATGTTAGATTCAATGAGGGTTTAATTTTATTTATATGTTCTCATATATACAGAAATTATTATCTAAATTCACACATCATTCAATTTTCAAGTAAACGTTTTATCAGAGGATTATATTATAATTGAATCCAACTTCTACAAATTAAATTTATCCAGAAGGGGTCTATTTTTTAGAAATTCCTTCACATGTAAGGAACATGAAAATATTTGATATAGATTTTATTTTAAGGGGATTTTGTTCAATGAATCATTATAACAATTCCACTCCTTCATACATGATAAAATTATGTCTCATATCTATATATTTATAATCATATAAATCTATCCAAAAATTATAATTTCTTATATATTCCTATTAAAAGAAAAAATGGGAAAATTTCAGCATCTGGGAGTCAGATAATAAGAATATCTTAATCACCAACATAATTTTTAATGAAATCCAACACATCTCCCAAAAAGTGTTCCAACCTCAAATATTTAAAGGTATAATTTAACATGATCTATCATCCATGTATCCCCACTTCATCAATTGATAATATTAAAAAAAATCACATTTTAAAACTTTTCAAGGAATAGGAACCACAATCCTTTTAATATTTAAATTATTGAAAACATACATCATAGTAATTCTCTACAAGAACTGATATTCCCTTGTTTTGTTATAAATAAATTATTCTATTATTTATTCAAAAATATAATAAAAATATAAGAGTCTATTTCAGATCATTTTTATATAGGATACCAATAATTTCTTCATCATACATTATGAAATTATAATGAAAATATCTCACCATGTTTGTGATCCAGTTCAAGATATCATTCTTTTATGAACTATTTGAATATTGTGAAATTCTTGAGGATACCCTTAACGAGCTCATGGAAAAATATAAATCATTAAATATACAACAATATTTAAATGAAAATTATATGCCATTCCTTGATGTTGAGAAAGAAAAATGTGATCAGATGTTAAAAGAAAATACTGAACTCAAATTATCAAATGAACAATTGAAGAAAGGTATTAAAAAATATAGTGCTGATAGTGATACCCTGACTCGGTTTCTTGGACAACTTATTTCCAAAAAATATACAACTGGACTAGGATATCATCCTGGAGAGAGAAGGATCATTATATCTAAATTTATACCAAAATATATACAATTCTCAGTTAGTTCAAGTACTAGATCATTATTGAAAAAAAAATTCTCTAAAGGACCAATCAAAGTGTTTATGTATCAAAATATATCTGCTTATTAGAGGAAATTTGTGAGACAAGTATGGGTTCTCGAAAATTATTCATGATAACCTCTCAAGACCCATGAAAATCTCGGTACCAATGTTTCCCAATGTCTAATCTATTTTGCAGGTTTGTTTCCTATAGAATTCCTATAAGAATCTTTTGTATTTGTATATTGTACATTAATGACATATGGTATGAGACTACTCATGCTTTAAAAGCCTAATCAATGTCCATGGTGTTCAGGTAACATTTGGTCGCAATTCAAATGGAAAAATCATCGGCTTAGGCCAGATCGGTAACACTAATATAGTATTAATTTCCAATGTACTCTTTGTTGATCAGTTAAAGTATAATTTATTTAGCATCTCTTAGTTGTGTAATGATTGTTTCTATGTCAAAATAGAAAACTATGCTTGTAATATTTTTAATTCCACATATAATTTATTATTTACTGTTCTCTAAAATTATAATGTGTATGTTGTTGACATAAATTCATTACCTAAGCAAAATGTTTCCTTCATAAAGGATCTTCATAATGAATCCTGGCTGTCACACAGATGATTAGAACACTAAAATGTGCACTCTCTTAGGAAATTATCTTGGATAGGTTTAGTTAGAGACTTACCTAAACTATAATTGCCATATAACAAAGTATACAACCCTTTTCAAAAGGTAAATAAACACAATGTTTCATTCAAACCAATGAAAGATGTTTTTACTTCTCAACCACTTGAGTTGGTTCACATCGATCTGTTTGGACCATGAAGACATTCATGTTTAAATGGGAAGCACCGTTTTTATGTTCTTGTAGATTATATTTCTTGGAACACTTTGGTATAATTTCATGCTCCCAAAAGTGAAACCTGTTCTTATTTTATCAAATACTCCAAGTCTGAATATAGTAATAGTGGACTTTAAATTTAGACCTTGATAAGTGATGAGGGTCGAGAGTTTGAAAATCAGTAGTCTGAATCCAATTTCTCACACAATGGATATAGTCACAATTTCTATGCTACTAGAACATCTCATCAAAATGGAGTCGTGGAAAGAAGAAATAGGATCCTTCAATAAATTTATTGGACTACGCATAGGGAGTTTAATATACCTATTTATTTTTGGACTGAAGCTGTAAATACAGCTTGTTATACAATCAGTAGTGCATTGATTAGACCTATGCTTAAGAATCCCCCTTATTAACATTTTAACAATAGGAATCCTAAGGTTAACTATTTCAGTGTTTTTGGTGGAAAAATATTTAACCATAACAAAAATGTTATTATTGAATAAATTCCTCCAAGAGTGATGAAGGATTTTTCCTAGGATACTCAACAACCAGTAAAGCCAATAAAGTATTCAATAAGAAGACCAAATGTGTGGAAGAGTCAGTTCATGTAAAAATTGATGAGACAGATCCACATGAATCCAAATCCTCTAATGAATATCTTGAGGAAGATATGTCAATTCTGAACCTTAATGATATTGATGGTGAATCCCCTATAATGGTGACCAGTTCTGCGAATACTCCATAATCTGCACCTTTTGAGTCTGAGCAAATAGAAAATAATGAGGAATCTATTTTATCTATATCTGGAGGTATTCGAACTCTCATGAATCATCTTTTAGATGTTGTAGTGGGTGATTTAAACTAAGGGACCCAAACTAGATCTTCTCTAAGAAACCCGGTTGAACATGAAGCTTTTCATTCACAACACGAAACCAAAAATATTAATGATGCTATCAATGATGAATTTTGGGTGATGGATATGCATGAATAATTAAATCAATTCGAATGAAAAAATAATGGGAACTAGTTGAAATATCTAAAGACACCTTAACCATATGCACTAAATGGGTTGTCAGAAACAATGATGATGAGTCTGGTAAATTTAGTAAGAAACAAATCTAGGTTATTTCGATAATGATATAGTCATGAATAAGGAATAAAATATGAAGAGACCTTTGCCTCTTTATCTATGTTAGAAGCCATTAGGATACTACTTTCTTATGCATCTCATCAGAATTTCAAACATTATCAAATTGATGTCAAAAGAGATTTTCCTAATGGGTATATAGTTGAATATTTATTTTATGGAAAACCCCCTGGATTTACAAATACCCACATTCAGAATCATATTTTTGAAGATTCTAAAGCTTTATATGGTCTAAATCATGCTCCAAGAGCTCGGTATGATAGACATAATTCATTTCTTATTTAAAAAGGTTTTACTAATGGAATAACATATCCTAAATTTTTTATAAAAAGGATTTCCAAAGATGTTTTTATTTTACAAATTAATGTATGGGATATAATTTTTTGATGTTCTAAATTTTTTTATGTAATAATTTTTCATAAATAATGCCAAATGAATTAGAAATGAGTTTAATGGGGGAACATAAAAATTACCATGGATTTCAAATCATTCAAAATAAAATGGAATTATTTTAAATCAAAGTAAATATACTAAATACCTTTTAAAACGTTTGTTGTAGATGGTAATAAATGTAGTGATACACCCATTAGAACCACTTGTTTGTTGGATGCTGATGAAGCTGGGGAAACAATGGATCATACCATCTACAGATGAATAATAGGGAGTCTGCTCTAGCATAGTGCTAGGAGACCTGATATTATGTTCATTGTATGCATGTGTGCTTGAATTCAAGCTAATCCCAATGAATCACATTAAATGTTGTTCAAATAATTTTCATATATCACAAATAATCTCCCAATTTAGGATTATTTTATCTAAGAGTACAATAATTTGATTTAATAAGCTATTCGGATTCTAACTTTGCTGGTTGTATGCTAGATATAAATAACACCTCTGGGACATGTCACATGTTAGGCAAGTCACTAGTATCATGGTACAGTAAAAATCAGAATGTTGTTGCATTATCTATAGTTGCGGCCTAATACATTGATGTTGGGAGTTTTTGTGCAGAAATATTGTGGATGAAACACACTTTACTAGACTATGGATAGCATTTCTATCATGTCTCTATTAACTGTGACAACAAAAGTGCTATTATCATTTCTAAAAATCCAATATCTTAATCCATAATGAAGCATATTGATGTAAGAATTCACTTTTTGAGAGATCATTATCAAAAATATGATATAACTCTTGATTTTGTTGGAACTGATCATTAGTGTGCAGATATATTCACTAAACCCTTAAATTATGAGAGAATGAGTTACATCAGACATGAACTAGGAATGATAAATCAGTAACAAATTTTAATGAAAATTATTTTTATGAAATTGATCATTATGAAACTGATTTTTATGAAATTGATCATTATGAATCCAATATTTATGAACCTGATTTATATAAAATAGATTTTTGTGAAACATATTGTTAAGAAACTGATCTTTTCAAAACAGATTCAATGACACCAATACACATAAGGGATGTTTCTTAAATACATTATACTTTATGTGAAACAATTTTGTTTCATTTCATTCAACATACCACGTTTGAGTTTTCTATTTAATCATTTACAATCCTTAAATGAATATGTTTCAAGTTTATTTTTACATATACATTGATTAACATTTTATCTTGTAATGGTTTATGCAATAAAAACTCTTCACAATATTACCTAGATTCACTATGACTAAAACCGTAGAATGAATATTCATTATCTGGAACACTGATGTTCGACACAATGAAGTCGACACATCAACAACGAAGATGTCACACCAAAACCGATGTACGCCAGAATGATGATCGACTAACTGACACTAAATATGAAACATCAAAATCGATGTATGAGAGACATCTGTTTTACAAACCGAATACGACACAATGAAACAAAATATGACACACTGAAACTGATGTACAAAAGACCATTGTTTGACTGACTGATGTATGAGAGACTGAAGTCGACACACCGAAGATTACACACCGAACATTATAGACTGATGTTATCAATCCAAACAACAAATACAAAAGATTACTCATCGATTGATATAAATAACTATTTCAATTTTATTATTTTAAATTAATTTCTAACGGTAATATGTAGACAAATTATGATTTGTGACATTATTTATTGTTGCCTGTAGGAAAATACGTAGAAAAGTACAAGGTACATGCATGTTGGAAGATCCTTATGCATAGAGAACTGTGGAGAATAAAAGGACCCCATATTTTATGATAATGATATACAATAACAACGTGGATGATGATGCATGATACATAGACTGTGATAATAATAAACGCGTAGAACTAAGAACATGAAATTACACGAAGACTATGACAAGATATCTTCACCATAAAGGCTCAAAATACATTGATACATCAATGAGATGAACCTTTTAACTCCCTACTACTGGATTACAGGAACTGTGATACTCTGTTTTAAAGACAACTTCGATTAGAAGACTCAAATACCATATTCACAACATTAATTGAGTCTAGAGATTTACTTCACATGTAATAAATAATTATTAATTCTATTATCTTCCTTATATCTGTTGTGTTTTACATTTTCTATTTGATCTCTGTGATTATTTTATTTAATAACACAAAATGTCTCCTGAGAATTACCGGAGGGAATGAAACTATCCTCATACCCAATCTCTTATTTCATTTTTTCCCGTGAATAATTGTGGTAGAGGTCAAGTGTGACCTAGAAACCCTATTGTGTTGTTGTAAACCACTATCATGGGTGTGGACCAGAAGTTTATTTATATAAATAGCATGGTAAAAGGTGATCACCAAGAAGAGAGGATTACATAATTGCTTGAGATTGAACCTATTGTTTACATTGTTGTGAAAATCATCAATTACTCTGTTCATTTTATCCGCTACTTATATTTTCCAAAAAAAACTATTTTTTCTTACACTTTGATAGCTAGTTTGTTTTACTGTGTGTATCTGTTTAATTAATTAAACATTTTTCAAATGTTGAATTGGTGTTCTACACTGATTTTTCTGAGGATTAATCACCCTTGGAGAAACCTGTTGACCAATTGAAAATTTATATTTCTAATGCCTAAATTAAGATGTCCATTTTCAAAATTGGTTGTTTTAATAAACGTATTGTTTTTAAAATAGAAATTTTAATTAGAACTCAATCCCCCCCTTTCAGGAGTATCCACTTTGTGTACTTTGAAAAATAGTACACGCTGTGTAATTTGATGTGTTGATATTTTCTTTTTTCTATTAATATGAAGCTCTTGGATGGGTTGTTGGAACTGAAGCGTGGAACCTCTGAATATGTGTCGCATAATATTCCACCAACCAAGAACAAGGATTCGACGACAGTTATAGGATTTGATGATGAACACCAAAGTATGTGAACATTCTCCATCGTCTGAAACACCCTCAGACGCAGACACCCCCTCCTCGTCTGCAACAACTTCTAATGACCTTGAGGTAGGATGTTATGTGCATAATTGAATCATTTTCCTTTTAATGAATAGTGTTAAAAACATTGATTAACCACCAATGAGATTATTTGAATTTCATTCTTTAATAAGGGAGGATTATGAGGGGAATCATTGTGGGTGTTTTTATAATTAAAGAATCTTCCCCAAGTTATAATTCTAACACGGATGGTGTGGGGTGAATTAAAAATTCCCAGGCCCTCTGTCGTCCTAGGTTTTGTTGTGTCTCTTCTTTGGAGACCGATAGAAAATGTTACAAGGCCATACTAGGAACCACACATTGATGGAAGCATCTGGGTTGGCCCATAGGAAAAATCAATAGAGGAAATTGTCCTACAGATCTTCACCAGAGTCACGTGAATGCTTCATCGGTGCAGTAGGGCTGATGAACCGGGAAGGCAGATACTGGCACATGTCGACCGTAATGATGACGTTACAATTGATGGAACTGCAGTGGACAGGGGTGGATGATGATGCTGGCCCCACTGTTAATGTCGTCGTGCCGCAGCAGCATCCCAAGGAGGAGGACCATAGATTTGAGCTACGATGGACGAAAGGGGTGACCGACCATCGCCGGTTACATTATCACCAGGAGGCGTTCCACAGAAGCATGCTAGGGAGGATGGACACCACTTCGAGCAATAGTGAATGAATGACCTGGGCCATGCCGCTCCTGCGGGTGACCGGTCCATGCGGACCGGTTGGGTGGTGTTGTGACATCCGACACCACCAATTTAAAAATCCATATAGATCGGCCGTTCAGAATGAAAATAAAACCCCCTTGCCCGAGAAATAGGTCAGGTAGTTCTATAGTCTGGTGGGCTGTGCTTACCGGGTGGGTTGGGCCTCACCCACAGTCTAGCAGGCAGGATTAGGCACAACCATACCGGGTCAAACTAGAACCAAAACCTTTACGGCGCAGTTATGGTTTAATGAGCATACCTAATAAATCGATCACCTGTTTGAAGAACCATCTATCTTTCCCAAACCCTTAGGATGAGTATGACCTTTTGTGATAATATAATTGCGTTTTGGAGAGAGTTTGATAACAACTATGTCAGATCGACCTCGAATCCAACATGGCCATCAGTACTAAAATTCAAATAACTCACAGACTAGGTGTTCAGCTGACTCATTGTATGTTGGCTTGGAACCATTATAAAAAGAAGGATCACTGAGTTACATCATCGAGGGATTAGTTCTGGATGAAATATGACTGATGGCATGAGGATTTGGTCCTTTCATAATCAATAGTACGTTGTGTGGGAATCCATTGGTTTGGAGAGACGTGATGAATGAATAGAGATCCTGTGTGGATCAACACCAAGATATCCTCAATGGATCAGCACCGGGTGATCTTGTGTGGATCAACGTAGTGTGATCCTCTGTGGATCAGTACCATGTGATCCTTTGTGTATGAGCACAAATCGATCTTGTCTATATCATCATCGTGTAATCCTGTGTGGATCATCACCAATCGACCGTGTGTGGGTCAGCACCTAGGGATATTATATGGATCAACACTGAGCCATCCTATGTGGGTCAAAAATAGATCCTCATGAAAAAATAAGATGATCTATCTTTATGACTAAAAATTTTCCTTTTTTACTTTTGTTAAACCTGGTGTGATATGTATTTTTCTTTGTTCTATGTGATGGAGTTCAATATTTTTTGTTTTTCTTGTGTGGAATTCATAGAGACCATCGAGGGACTCAGGGTCCCTACATAGTATTTTAATACTCATCCTTGCACATGCATCACCCACACCTTTTTGTGTCTTCTTTAGATGAAAAACAACTTTTATAGAGTCTTGAGGAGCCAAGACATGACAGTGTATAGAAGTGACTGATTGGCGTGGAGAGCCTCCATAATGAGTTGTACCTATAGTTCCAGTACGATCCTTAGAAAATGACCACATGATATGTTTTATTTCCAATTACAGTATTTTCAGTTCAGTTGGTCTTGTATTTTGGCCCATTTAATTTAGTAATATCTTTTACAATATTTGTTGGTTATTACTTGTGGTTTATCTTTTCTTCTTCTGTTTTGTTTTACTACTTCATAGTGTACCATGTTTGTGTGTGTATAGGTTTTGAGGCAATGCATTCTGATTTTAGGGAAATTACATTTGAGTGCTAGTTGCTAACCCCTGGACTATGGAAGTAGGGCATGGGTTAGTCAAGGAATGAGCACACAGGTATGGTCTGTGAATTGTATTTACATAGATGAAAATGTGGAAGAACCCTATAATAAATCCTTAACTATGTAGAAACATGATCACAATGAGAGGTTGTTTAGACTAAATTTTGTGGGCAATTGGATCTAGTCGGATTGGTAGTTTGTAAAATATGGTGTCTTTGAACAATCATTTTATAGATTTATTACATGTATTTTTAATATATTTATATATTATACATCTAATTACACATTGTTAAATTTTTTCCATTTCTAGGATTTAATAAAGTCCTTTAGTATTTTTTTCATTGATACGGTCATGGTTGTTCCCGTCCATTATGAGGTCTTAGAAATGAAAAAAAAATCATAAATATAGTTCAATGGTTTGATGACATTATATGATTGGAAAAATAGCAAGAATACAATTATGTTTGATTACTTTTATGCATATGAGACTTCTTATCATTATGTTTCCACATGGTAATCTACCAGATATGTGATTATGAAAACAGACATGTCAGTAGGAATTCTTCATTTTTTGTTGTCATCAGATATTTCTATCTACGAGTCTGTGTAAGGATACTTATACATTAATATTATCATCAATACATGTAACAACTCATTCTCTTTGATTTACTAATGAAATCTATCACAGAGACATTTTGAGGGAGGTATGGTGTGTTGGGTGCGTCATGTGTGGCATGATCTTAATGGATATGTTGAGGAAGGATTTTTCATATTTATCGATGTATATATATAATCCTATTGATAGATATATAACTTTCGTGCGAAATTTTATGGTGTCCATGGTGTAAGTACATTTTTTTATTAGGTAGTCAAATAACGACATATCAAACAATAACTTTTGACACTATCATGAAACCATCTTGATGAAATATTGTGTCAAAGGGACAATATTAAAAAGTGAGTGTTCATAGGTTTATGTCATTTTTGTGACTTTATGTTCTTTTTCTTTGGTTACATGACCTGTTATAGATATTATTCAAGTACATTATGCAAGTCCGCCTAACTCCAATGAGAAATAATCATATAGGGTCACACAGTAAGTGTTTATGGTGGTCTCTGTTAAGTTCTATTTGAATTTAATTAATAAATATTTTTCTCAATACATTGTAATAATTTAATTAAAGATAAAATGATTTCATACATTAAATAAATATTTACATAACAGATTGTGGGAGAAATATATTTATTTATTTTAGTCAAAATTTAATAATTGGTTTTTAATAGTTTTTATATAAAAAATAAATTTAAGAGAATGAATGAATTATTTATTTATTCATGTGTTCAATAAATATAAGTATTGTTAAATAGGAAAATGTCTAGTCTGTTAGTTATATAATTATTTGAATTATAGTGAATTATTTTTTCAGCAGTTGGAAGAAATTAAAATAATAATAACACCGCTCTTATTTTTTTGCATAGAATTTTTTTTATTCCATTTTGTTCAAGTTGGGACACCATACAAATTGACGGGGTATTATTTTTAAATGCATGAGTTTTATCTATGTTTTTGATTGTATTTAATTACATGTACGTAATTAAGTATTGTATCTGATGCCCCCTGTCAATAAATAGACATGTATGTCTATTATGCCGTGTACTGAACATACCGTACGTAATTAAATATTGTATCTGACACCCCTTGTTATTAATAGAATGTTGAGGAAGGATTTTTAATTACAATTTATAGAATTTTATAAATCTTTCATCGAATAATTCATTGATAACATGACCCTCCTAACACACCCAACATACCGTACTTCCCGTCTTATTTCTGCGTGAAAGTTTTTTTCAGTAAATAACAGTGCATGAGTCATGACACGGATTTATAATAATCATTAAGTTTACGGATCATTAAACATGATCACAGATAGAAATATCTAATGACACCAAAACATGCAGAATCCTAATTATGGGTTTGTTCTCATAATCTCCACCCTTGGAGATTACCAAGTGAAAACATAATGAGATGAAGTCTCATCTTCTTATGAGTACTCACACAAAAAAATTTCCATTTTATGTCTCCCATCATAGTATATCATCCCACAGTAGAACTATATTAAATAATATTGTTATATAATTTCAAGGTTCAAATAATAGTCGGGAACTTCTATGACCTTATCAATGCAACAAATACTCTATGACATTATTACATCATTGTCATGCAGAACAATGAACAATATTTAAATAGATTTTTAATATTTAAAGACATTAAATGTGAATATAATAAAAGTAAAACCATTTGTTACTAGGACACCAACTCTTACAATGTTATTCTATCATGTTTCCTAGAATGTATGACATGCATAGAACCCAAATGCATATAAAATTGGGAGATGGAGAATGGTTTTGTGTCTCTACTATCAATGATAACTTGTTCCATTCAAATAGATATATTATATACCGTCTGTACCATATCATGGTTTATAATTTTGAAAATAAATATCCTTGTTTTTTACATGTTTTCCAAATATGACTCATTTTTGATCAAGAATACTTTATCATAGAAGAAGATTTAGAACTGTAAT